>JAQIWN010000007.1:0-110210 GCA_034699025.1 Entomobrya cf. arborea Gr-Col-00668 | reverse complement strand
ATAACTGACCGGCCCTACTCCTTATTTTTAACTTGTATGTGGACATTAGTAGGTTCATCATGGTTTTTAATCTTTTACTTTTTATGATTTGGAAAGGGAAGGGGTGAATGTTAAGACCGGGTTTAGATTGAGTTGGGATTTGCTTTTGATTAGTCTGCTTTGGTAAGATCACAAGATTTGTAGACGGAATATTTAATTTATGACATTTTGTCACGTATGGTGTTAATTTATGCTGGGTCACGGGCAGGATTATTACTAGAGTTTGAGCAGATGTGAATGTACGTAACAATTTATTCTTGAATATTCCAGAAAACACCCAAGTTTGAAGAACACCAACTTCACACGTTCAAAGACCTACACCCCAAGTGTCCAGCACACCACCCCCACCCTCCATCATGGAGATGGACATCCAACTATCCCTTATAGCCATTGGCGTCGCATGCGCTACAGCCGTGGCCGTGTACATAGTATCTGTGGTGGGTATCCGTGAAAAGTCGTTTGAGGAAGCTATCGCCGAGCAGAAGAAAATGTCTAACGATCTGTTAGGTCATCACCCGACGAAGAAGGAGAAGAAGAAGGATAAAGGGAGTAAGGAGAAAGGGGCTAAAAAGTTGAAGAAAAGGGAGAAGCAGAATAATAACGTGGCTGTTAGTGATTTGAGTGATGTTGGGGAGGTTGGTGTTAAGGAGGGGGAGGAGGAGGTTGTTGTTGAGGTTAGGAAGGGGAAGAGTGGTCATGTTGAGATTGTTGATGAGCCGGAGATGATTGAGGATGAGGATGGAGGGGAGGAGGGATGGGATGGGGATGAGGTTGGGGAGGAGGGGAAGGTGTTTGTGGTGAGTTTTTATGTTTCTATGATTAGTTGTTTTTTGTTGGGATATTTTATTTAAATCTATCTTATGCTCGTATTTGTAGCCCCGCACATCCAGCCGCCGCTCCTCACTCTCAACAGCGACAAACCGCCGGGACAGCATCATCAAACCGATCCTGCTGAACAAGGACGAGTCCCCTGTCGTGTCTGGCCGCCAAGATGTCGAGCCAGCGAACCACTTTGAGCAGATCCACCCAAAAGACGACTGCGAGTTGAAGAAAGAGCGGTCAACTGAGAACATGCTCGAGAACGTGTCTACCCCACCTAGCCCACGTGTTGGGAACAAGTCTTCAGGGTCAAACACCCCTGTCGACGAGATAGGAACTACAGACAGCCCCCAGGTGAACAAGAGGTCTAAATCGAGGGGGAATAGGAAGATTGTTGAGGATGACCAGTCTATCACCGCTCCAAAGATTGAAAAGATCATTGACAAGCTGCCGTTGACGAGTAGCGAGATACAGAATTTGATAGACGTGTTGTTGAATAAACAGCATGCTGGGGATAGTGAGTGGGTGAAAAACACGAAAGGGGGGAATAGTGTTGGGGATTTGAAGAAGCAGTTGGAGGTGAAGGATAAGATGTTGGAGGAGGAGAAATCGAGTGTGAGGGGGTTGCAGGAGAAATTGAAAGAGTTGAGGAATGAGTTTAGTGGGGATAAGAGCAAGTTTGCGGGGTTGAGGAGGAGTTTGGAGGAGCAGTTGCAGGGGAAGAGTGTCGAGGTTCAGAATCTGATCATGAGGTTGAGGCAGGTGGAGGCTGGGAGTTTGAACGAGAAAGGGGAGCTACAGAAACAGTTGCAGAGGATGCAGATCAAGTTTAAGGATGTTCAGGAGGAGTATGAGGCTATTAAAGGGGATTATAGGAATTATAGGTGAGGGGGTGTGTTTGGGATTTTCATTTGTGCTTGTGAGGTTAGTATTTTAACGCTGTTTTTTGATTGTAGGGACGCGGAGCAGACGATCCGCTCAAAGGCTGATACGCTGGAACGTGAAAGTGGAGCGTTAAAGACACAATGTGGTCACTTGGAGAACCAGTTGAAGAACGCGTTCGCGAGTAATCAGGAGATGAGCAATCAGCTGAGGAGTTTACAAGAGCACATGAGAGGACTTGAGGAGCGGAAGAAGGAGCAGGAGATTGTGATGCAGAACGAGTACAGAAAGTTGCAGGAGCGTGAGGGTGTGCTGCTGAACGAGTTGAGTGGGTTGAAGAACACTGTTGCCCAGTTGGAGAATGAGAATCAAGGGTTGAGGGGGCAGGTTAATGCGTTGGAGGGGAATGTTAAAGGGTTGGATGAGGTTAATAGCAAGTATGAGGAGGTGAGGAAGAGTGAGGTGGCGTTGAAAAACGTTGTGAACGAGTTGAAGAGTAGTTTGAGTGGGGTGAACGAGGTGGTTAAGGAACGGGAGGGGAGGGTTAGTGAGTTGGAGAGGGAGGTGGAGAGGTTGAAGGGGGAGGTTGGGGTTTTGGAGAGTGGGAAGGTTAATGGTGAGGTCAAGGGGGAGGAGGTTGAAGGGTTGAGAGTTCAAGTTGAGGGGTTGAGGGGTGAGGTTAAGAGGTTGGAGGGGGAGGTTGATGGGGCGAAGGGGAAGAATGATGTGAGTTGATAGATGTTTTTAGGTAATTTGTACGTGGATTTGAGAAACGAACTAATTGATTCGTTTTGTTCACAGGAACTCCGACACCGCAACCAAAAGCTTGTCGAATCCCTGAACGTGACAGAACAGAGTTTGCAGAGCAGGATCAACTCTGGTGCGGAGGTGGAGACGTTGAAGGCTGAGGTGGAGAGGTTGAGTGGGGAGGTGAAGGAGCTCGAGGCCGTGAGGAAGAGCGAAGGAGAGTTGAGGGACGAGTTGAACAAGATCAAGACTACGCTTGTAGCGAGAGACGAGAGTGTTGTTGACGCTGTTGAGAACCTCAAACGGGTCAAGAACGAGATGGAGGTGTTGAAGGGGGAGGTCAGAGGGGAGAATGAGAGGAGGAAGGAGAAGGCTCTGCCACTTGTGCATGAGATTCTTGGGGGTGGGGTTGATTTGGTGAGTTTGGAATATGTGATTGGCATTTTTCATTTGGGGTGTAGTTTACTAACAAGTTTGTACTCTTGCAGTCCTCTGAAGACTGGCTCGTAATCGTGCTGACGCGCGTGCAGGAGAAAATCGCAGAAGTAAAGTCTACTAGCACACCAGCCCCAGCCGCTGCCCAGCCTGAGAACACGGGCGAGGTGGACGAGTTGACGCAGAAGAGCAAGGAGCTCGCAGACGAGGTTGCCCACTACCAAGGGATGCTTAAAGAGACTGAGACGCTTTTGAGTAATTTGCAGGCTAGTATAAATGAAGAGGAGGGGAAATGGTCGGCGATCAATGCTGAGAAGGATGGCGAGATTGAGAGATTACGGGGGGAGGCCGCCAAGGTTGCTGAGCTTGAGGAGAGGTGTAGGGGGCAGGGGCAGGGGAGTGAGGGGCTTGAGGAGTTGAAGAAGGTGGGCATATTACTATTGACTGAATTAATGTTATAGTCGAATTGTTTATTTAACAAATCTCATGTTCACAGGTAAACGACACGCTAAAGCAATCGCTAGACTCATCCAAACTCCGCGTCGACGAACTAACCCGAGACCTCAAATCAGCAACAGAAAGGATATCAGCGTTAGAATCATCCACAGCCAGACCCTCAACCCCATCCCAACAGCAACCCCCAGAGACTAACGGCAGCCCTGTCACTAACGGATCTTCAACCGAGGTAAATCAAACACACACACGCTTACCCAACCATAATATTCCGTAAAACGCTAACCTGTATTGTATATTTTATTGCTGCTGCTACCTCCCCCCCTCAACCCCAAAATATTTTGCGTGTAAATCCCGCATCCGCGTAACCCTTTTGACCGTGTATACTAACGTTGCTTAAATGGACGCTAAACGTAGCCCCTTAACGCTAGTAGTAGTAATAACAAGAGTCCATCATCACAGCAAGCACCCCCGAGTCCGTCAGGGATCAGTACTGCGTCGGCTGTCAGTGGGTCACCTCCAGTTAAAGAGAAAAAGAAGAAAAAGGTAAGGGTGTTTACGCGAGTTTGTGAAATCGCATGTGTGTGTTCCTACGCATGAAACGAATTTTTTTGTTTGATTTTTCTAGTTCCTCAGCAGGCTTCTCAACTAGAGACATATAGAGTCACGAGAGACTTTTTTTTTATTTTGTACAAAAAGATTTTAAATTATTTGACTATAAAGTGTTCTATTACACGAGTTTTTTTAAAATGTAGTGCGACTAAAGGTACAGGTGTTTTTTTTTAATTATCGGGTTTTTTTAAACACTTTTTGGGTTGCTTACGTATAGATTTTTTTTATTAACTAGTTAACTTTTGCTTT
This sequence comes from Entomobrya cf. arborea Gr-Col-00668, assembly GCA_034699025.1. NCBI lineage: Eukaryota > Metazoa > Arthropoda > Collembola > Entomobryomorpha > Entomobryidae > Entomobrya > Entomobrya cf. arborea Gr-Col-00668. Next base: position 105,974 of record JAQIWN010000007.1, on the reverse strand, counting down.
CGTATGCTTACACGTTACTTAAGGGCTCATGGGATAGTATTTTTCCATGGCAATGATACTAATAGTCTGTTTTCCTCTTTCACAGGGCACCAAAAAGCAACACGCCACAACCTAAAAACTCCTTCTTCTCCACAATCCAAAAAAACTCAACCACAAGAAGCAGCTACGCGCTAATAAAAACGCAACAAAGCGATATCACCGACAAGCTAAAATCTTGACTGAAAGAAGAAGTTTCATCCGTACAAGTTTAAAAAAAAAATCCGTAGCCTATAACAAAAATCACCGTACTTAAATCCTATCTCTGTATTCTCCAATTATTTTATTTATTTTACGTGTACACGTGAATATATTCCAAGAATTTATCAATTAATTTTTATTACTTTGTTAAGGTAATTTAAGAATTTACATTATATATGGGTGCTTAAACTAAAAAAATGTTAGTTTTTTTTGTAGTTTTTTTTCTGTGGGTTTAGGTTAGAAACATATTTGTTGTGTATCTTTTTTTTTTTTGGAACGGAACAAATTGTTTTTTTTGAGAGGAAAATAAAAAAATGTTCAGAAAAGTTTATTCTTTTTTGATGGGTGTTTTGTTGTCGCGCCAGATGACGTAGGTTAGGGCTGTCGCGAGAGATGTCCAGGCGATGTATGGGAGCATGAGGTAGCCTGCTGTTGCGTCTATTTTGTAGAACGAGTACGCGCAGGCGAGGATGTTGGCGTACAGGATCGAGATCTCGATGAGGGACTGTGGATGCATTACGTTAGGTTTATAATTTGCTTGTTTAAAATGGCATGATATGTGAGCATTCAATTTTCACAAACTCACCAATCCCGACTTTTTCCACCCAAAGAAAATGGGAGTCCAGAGCCAGTTGAGCCCAAGCTGGGTAGCATACAACGTCAGTGGTAATCTCGCAGGTCCATCAAACCCACCACCCTTATTATAAACTACATAAGACGCATACCCCATCGAACAGTACAGGGATGTCCAGACAGGTCCGAATGCCCAGTTTGGTGGTCTCCATGATGGGCGGTTGAGGTGCTGTGTTTTCAGATACACAATCCATGTTTATCTCAAAATCCACAATTTTTTGGCACAAAAATAAAATCAGATATGAAACTCACCTCATACCAAATAGGAATAGCAGGTTTGGTAATAAGAGCCCCAAGCCATCCACCCACGTTTGGGAGGATAACCGATCCTACTAGGGGTAGGTTCACTGGCATGTTTTTAGAAAAAATGTCTCTACAAAATCTAGTCAATATTGCTCAGACCACAGACTTGAACCAACTAACGTACTGTCCTGCCCATCTTGTCCAAAAACCTGGCAAAGCAAAACGAAAACATTATCGTGCACTCAACTCACTAAATCAATGGGCATATGTTTACACTTGATAGTTGTAAAGCATGCAGTGATGACCTTGAACACAATTTATTTGTCTGGTGGTTTGAATGTCAAGAGTATCCAGCAACAGCGTACATTGCATATTGCATCACAAGTCAAATTCATGATTTTCATAAAACATAAAAAATGCTCACGACTGATCAATCACATATGCATCCTGCACTACACCCCGAAATCTCCAGTAAAAGAGGTCGCTACCACCACGATTTACAGTTTAATTTAGTTTAAACCTGTATTAAAACAATGCACGTACGTACACAGCGTAAATGACAAACCCTTACCATATATTAAACCAACATCACAAATCAATTTTAAAACAACACTCGAGCTTGTTGCCAAAACAACTCTTGCCAAAATTTGCAAGCGTTCGTTACCTAACACACAAGCGTATGATTACGGAAATAACTGAGCACTCAACGCGAGCTTTCAGTTTCCTAATAAGAACGATGCTCATTGTAACGTGACGGTTAGAACTTAACGTGCATTTAACGCGAGTCAAGTCGTTTTCATTTGACTTGATGATGGAATGCGTTAGTGAAAATGTCTGTCTGTCTTTTTTATTACCAAATATGTTGAATTTGTTGAATTAAATGACTATGCAATGATTAATTTTTTTGATTGGTAAATACAATCCAAATGACATCAAAGTAATCAATGACCATACAAATCTCAATTTCCACTCTGACCTTACATTCCAAACCACCTCCAAAAACAACCTCCCCCCCCGCTACTCCACTCCACCCACTCAACCCCACCACAACCCCAATTACAAAACCTCTTAAACTTGGCAACATTCCTCCAACTTTACAACTCCACCAAACTCAGTTATCACCCCACCAGACCCACTCGCCAGTTGACCACAAACCAGCAAAACTAAAGTGTCACGTTACCCCAAAAACGTAATGATTTAACAAAACCCCACTTATATTCACCATGACCAGCTACTTTGAAAAACTAACGTCAATCAACACGTCTAGCCTCAAACTCCACTCGTTATCCCGTGATAATCCACCCGACCTCACGTCAGCGCTAGACAAGATAGAAGACCTGAAACGACTTAAAACGCAGTTAGAGCTTGACTTGAAGTGTGAGCACGATGAGAAATCGGATCTAGTGAGTTTAAAAGTTGGGCTGGAGACTGAGATACTCGAGTTGAGGGAGACGAACGAGAGGTTGGAGTTTCAGGTGGAACAGTTAAAGACTGAGAAGGATAAGATACATCATGTGTTGGCAAAGATTAAAGAGGAGAGTGAGGGGGGGAAAGGGTTTATTGCGGGGGGTGGGGTCATGAAGGTGAGTTGAAGGTGTCACTTGTGTTAGTTGACTTGAATAATTGTCTGAATTCCTTTTTCTAGAAATTCCCGAGTACTGATGACCTTGCAGAAGGTCTAAGACCAGGATGTGTGACCCCAACGTCTAGTCGCCACTCGCTCGAGAGGATTGACGAGATGGATGAGAGTGTTCTCGAGTCGCTTGTGATTGGGAAGAACGAAAATGAAAACTCTACAACCACAACGCAAGTGACAGTCGACCAGCTAATGAAACGAATATCGTTCCTGGAACGCGAGAACGAGCTCTTGAGATCCAGCTACTTTTGCCACAAGTGTAAACGGAAGTCGTCTGCAGGTCCTTCAACCTCAAGTTCCGTGATATTCGAACACGATGATGAGGGACTGGTTTTGTCTGCAGTGGATGATGAGGATGAGGAGGATGATGGGCTAGCGGAGGATCCTGGGTTTCAAGGGGAGAATGCGGGAGGTGACAACGTGGAGGAGCAGATAAACACGATTGTAGAGATGCAGAGGAAGGTAAACGAGATTGTTTTTGAATTTTACGTTTTTGTGTTGAATAGTGAGGGGGGTTGGAGGAGGGAGTGAGTGAAAAGTTATTTTGTTTAACAAGATTATCGAGAGGCTGGAGAGGGAGGTGTACAAGGCGGAGAGGGTGGATGTGAGGGGGGAGGTCATGAGGATGAAGGAGATTGTCGAGATGGAGATGGAGCGGATCGTGAGGAGGGCGGTTGGGGGGGAGGGGGGTGCATGATACAATTTATTGTAATTTGTACATTTGATTGAATAAAATTAAAAGTGTATGTAAATCTAAATTGTGTTCAAGCTCATTACGCTTCATTAACGTGTAGGGTGATTGATGCGAGGAGGAGTACAGTTGCGTAAGTTGAATCGTTAGCATCAATGCATTGCATCATCGTGTTGCAGATTTGTGTATGATTTTAGTGGAATAGCTTGTTAGAACGGATTGTTTTTGTTGAGTGACCAGACACTATAACCGAGAGTACTTGTTTGCGCATCTTAGACTATGAATCATGAACCAGTCGACCATCGCGTTACTCTGGTTACTGGTACTCTAGCTACTTGACTTCTCTCGTACAACTTTGTATACTTGTTTTTTTTTCTGCTACTGAACCAGACTGGCTCTCTGACTTGCGCTTGCGTGGGTGGGTGTAAATGCCGGTGACGGCGCTTTTTTAGACTTGTACGTTCACGTTCACCTGTCATTACGTAACTGTCTTAATTGCACAATTTAATGAGTGCTATCAGACTTGCAATAGTTATATACGAAGGGCAAGATCAAAGAGTGTGTATTGTGTCGTGAGAATGTGAAACAAATCACGTGATTTACACACGCTTTTACTCTTGTCCACCGGAATTTCTCACGACAAATGAGAGTTTGATTGTGACCGTTTATGTTACAAATGGGGTTTTTGTAGATGGCAGATAGATGTGGACTGAGGTACTATGAAAACCTGTGTTAAGAGTTTTTCTAAATATGGTCGTGTATCAAAAGTCGTCATTCACGTCGTTTACAGCGAATAAACTAGTGAAAGAGAACGTTGAGAGAAATCCCAAGATTTTCAACTCTCTCTACACATCCGCGCATTTCTAACCAATTTATCAAAAGGAACAATACGACAAATCCGCTACCCCGTCGTCGCTCATCCTCTTAATTCTATTCATCTGTGTACAAAATTTGAAATTACTTTTTAACCTTCAAGCTGGTGTGTAACATAATGAGTATGTACCAAAAAAACCTTATGTTTAAAAACAGTACTTGGAAAATCATAAATATCCGTTGTGAGCACAAAAGAGTATTAAGCATTGAAGCTTTTAAGTGGTAAAAAATATATGTACTAAAAGGTTCGTGCTATAAAACATCCGTTCTCACAACATGCAAAAAATTTCAAGCTTTTTATCATGGCTATAAATGGTGTGGGTATATGCACTGTGTACACAGCTGCGTTAGTGGGATCAGTGGTGGGCAATTGGTAGATGTGTGGGGTTTAGGATTTTGAAAGTTGTAGTTTTAGGTGTAACTTGATTGTAGTGATTCTTTTGTGTTCTGAGCCTGAATTAAAATTACATGAATTTCTGAAATTATTTAGATTTAGAGTTTGCGAATTGTTAAATTGCGCATTTCAATTAAGTTAAAATTAAAGTTTCACAAAGTTAAAAATCGCAACACTAATTCACTAATAGTTTGTAATAGTAGAATTAGTAAACGTGCTCTTAACCTGATGTAATATTTTGTTTACTTTCGAAGTCGAAAAAATAACGTGAACTTTAAACGAACTGATTAATTTCCGTAATTAAGCAGGTGTTAAACTAATTTCTCTACCCCCAATACCAAATAAATAAATAAATCGTAAACAAAAGTGCAAGTCTCTTCGTCACTCAACTCTCCACTCACAAACACCCTGCAAAGTGCCCATCTCTGCACACCTTCAACAAAAACTCACGATAACGAATATCGATGCACTCACAATCCCCCATACCAAGCCTTAATGTTATAACCACCACAATTCCCCACTACACACACCTTAAACACTAAAAAAATTCTAAAAAAAAAACTCATTTTAACATCTTAAACCCTCTCACAGCACACTAGTCTCTTCACAAACCAATATCAGTTCACCACAGCAACCCTACGTACCCACACGTTAAAAAGAGCTCCCCTCAACACTCACGCACCTGTATAAAAAAAACTCCTCATCATCTTAAAAACATCTTGAAAAAAAAAACGAGTATCAAGTACACGCACACATCTCAAAAATCGTTGACCTACATCGCCTAACACACTTTTCTCCCTTTCTACAACACTAACTAGTTTTTCAAATAGTAAAACTTGAATGTTGGTCAGTATACCAGACGTTTTAAGTGTTTAGTTTAGTCTACACCAGTCACTCTCGTCGACGAGTGGAAAGTGAAAAAAAAAATCAAGTGCTCAGTGCAAAATTCTCTATCAAATTCCTGGAGCTTCCCCATAATTGATAATTGTTCTAACCATGCTAACTAACTAAATAACCAGCCCACCATTTAAAAAAAAATGCCCCAACTAAACACCTCAACATCCCCAAACCCCCACCACCCCTCCCACCAACACAACATCCGGTACATAGAGTCGTTCTCCCGCAACCTAACATCCCCGTACGACCCCGTGTTGGACCCCCCGTACCTGACCGTCTGGGAAGTGGAAAAATTTTCGTTAGACTACTGGCGTGTTTGGTTAGGGGTTAACTGGACATGGAGTGTGTACATAAGCGTGATATACCTGTCGCTTATCTTTGGGATTCAGGTGTGGATGAAGAATAGACCTGCGTTCCAGCTCAGGAATGTACTCACTGGCTGGAATTTCTTGTTGGCCGTGTTTAGCTTTTTGGGGACGATACGCACGTGGCCGGAGATGGTGTATATTCTTGGGAATAATGAGAGGGGGGTTGGGGATGGGTTCCATTTGAGTGTTTGTCAGAGGTGAACTGTTTAAATTAGTCGTCAAGTTTACTTTCAAAATCATCTGTTTTCTAAAACATTTGCATTCATTAATATCTTAATCAACACTTGATCCTTATCCCCTTAGAGACAACCACAACCAAGCATCAGCATTCTGGGGACTGTTATTCACGCTATCAAAAGCCGTTGAACTTGGCGACACTGTGTTTATCGTGCTGAGGAAGCAGCCACTCATCTTTCTTCACTGGTGAGATTTTTAAGCAATCGATTTCGAGAATAACTGGTTGGTGACGTATCAAGAACGTGATAGCTCACCTGAAAACATGCTTTAACGTACCATTTAACGTTCGTGTTCAAACTGCACTTTGTACCGTTTTTTGTCCCTATCGTTTAATCTCAAAACTCATGAGTCAGAGTTTGTATAACCCACCTTGACCCATATCACTTATCGATGACACTTGATAAACGACTGTGTATCATGACTCAACGCTACGTGCTCATCACACGTGGTGTATAGTTCCCCAAAAAAAAGTTACGTCACCAATTTAAATCACAATCGTCGGAAGTTTTTACTCATCAAGCTCATTAATTTCACGGTTTGATGGTCTCGAGATTCTTTTAACTTTTTTGATCCTAAATTCCTTCCTTCCACGATATAATATTCCATGCATGTTTTTTTTTGTTATGCGTTCGCAGGTACCATCACATCACAGTCCTCGGCTACACTTGGTTCACGTACGAGAGCTACGACGCAACGTCACGGTGGTTTATGGTCATGAACTACATGGTTCATAGTTTGATGTATACGTACTATGGGCTCAAGGTGAGGTGTTTTTGAGTTTAGTTTTGTTGTTGGTACAATTATCACTTAATTACTGGGGGGAGGAGGGTGATTTGTAAGCTGGAAGAGTGCCGGGGGTTTTTACAGGTTTATAGGTGGTTATGTTTTTATGTGCAGTTTGGTGTGCAATTTTTTTTGGTAGTAATGGTTTAATGAGTTTTTGGTTCCAGGATTCTGGAATATACGAGGGTGTTAATTTTTTGATTGAAAGTAAGATAATGGTTAGGATTGCAGGTGGAATGTAGATTCTGTTGATGAGTTTTATTTTTGTGGTTTATGATTTTTATACGATTTACGAAACTTTTTTAGCTTATCATTAAACGATAATAGACGTTTTATTTCTTTTTTTAGAATTTTAACTCGTATTTTCTGTAATTAACATGATGATGCGTTTAATAATAGCACGTTTCAACCGTATAATTTCGTGTGATTGCCAAAAAAAAATTGTTACCTAACCGCTTAATTTCTGTTATGAGTTATGACATTGCAGCGAATGCGTAGTTCCTGTGTTGACAAACATACACTTTTGATTAAATGATCACTAATTAAATCTTATTCTCCCCCACAGAGCCTCCGCATCTCAGTCCCCCGCCCAGTGGCAATGCTAATCACGACCCTGCAACTCTCCCAAATGATAGTAGGAATGGGAGTCAACCTGTACGCGTTCTACGTCAAATCCCACGGCGTCCACTGCCTCGTCGAGTCCCGACACATTAACCTCGCGTTGATCATGTACATCAGCTACTTTGTGTTGTTCGGGAACTTTTTCTACAACGCTTATTTCAGCAAGAAGAGGGCGGCTGCTGCTGCTGCGGCGGCGAGGAAAGCGAAGGGAATCGCTATAGACAGTGATAACATGAGTGTCAAGAAGGTGGATTAGGGGAATTACGATATGGGACCTGGATGAATCGTTTTTACTAGAGATTTAAAGACTTGAGGAGTGTTGGGATTTTGTGGATGGGAGTCCGGGTTGAATTTTTTTTTGTATATTATTTTGTCGGTTGTGGAATTGTGGAGGTTTGGGGGAGTTCCATTCCATAGTTGATGATGATGTGTATTGTTGAATTTTTTTTTTTTGGATTTAAGAAATAAAATGTAAATTATTTAAATTAAATGTGGAAATTATGGGAGGTTATTATTTGTTTGTTACGTATAAGCAAGTTCACACATTTCGTGTAATCTATACTTTATGTTATGACGGGTAGTGTTAAAACATGATCCTGAAACATACCAAAAACCCAATAACCTCAACCACCTCCAGTATCGTTTTTTTTCCCACGACATGTACACATTACCGATTGATTTAGTGTTAAAATTAATGTGTATAAAAAAATGTTATTCCCATGATATAAATGACCCTAGCGAGTTACTTTAACATAACGAGTTTTATGAATGAGATGCGTTAACGTGGTTGTTTACGCAATTTGCGTGTAGCTTCCGTATACTAGTCGATCCAAAAATATCTGTTCTTGTGACCCGTAGAGTCAGAGTTGATGTTGCAATGACGAGCAGTGTAGAAAAATCAGTCGATTTATATTAGTGTTACGAGTGTGTTAGTAAAGTGGCATCGGACAAAAAAAAATGTACTCGACAAATCTGTTCTCCGTGCTGATCTTTAAAATGAACTTTATGATTACAAGTTATATGATAATAAACAGTGTTCTTTTCATAAACAGTCGAGTTACCATAGCCATATGGAGAAGAAACATGATGGTTAAACAAGCAGGATTATACAGCATACAATTTTGAGTCACGTTAAAATTAGTTTTAAACACTCATATGCACTCGACAGTCATCCCACGCATCCCCTTTCTAGCAGTAAAAAGATCATAAAAAGTCATAAGAAGCATATTCCAGCACTCACTGATCCCATAAAAGTTCAACTAAACCAAATGCATTCACCCTTTTTTTCCAGCTAGCATGCCTTGCAAACTTGCCATATACGCGACATCCCGTAGTATCGATCCCACGAGTAGGGAGAAAAATACCCTTTCCAAAACCATTTTTATCGATCGACATGAGAAACTTGTCCAGAGAGACATATGGAACGCGCAGATGTGGGAAGTGTTTTTCTCTCTGGACAACAGGGTACAATACACTCTCCTGTCAAAAAAATACACAATTGCCTAAATAGTGTGACAGATACACACGGAAGTGTGTAGAAACTTTCGTTAAAAGAATTCTCGTGCAATTTTAAATAATTCATGTTAAAGTAAATTTCAAAAAAATTAGCGAATAAGTGCATAGTGCATCATACCAAACAATAACCCTCCGGGTGAACAATAAAAAGGTGCAGTTAGTGTGCTACTAAACTACGCCAAACACATCAGTCAGCCAAAAAAACGTCAGTCAATTAAAAATTATCTATAAACTTCCCTTTCTCAGCATTAAATCTGCAAGTGTCAATAAAGTTATTTGATTTCAGAACATCAACTCTGTCTGGTGAAAAAACACCCAACTTTCATTTTCGAAATAGTTTTTAACAATTATTTCTTTCAAACTTTAAAACCCTTTTCAATCGACCATTCACAAAAAAAATTCCATTGTCAGAACAATTGACCACTGCCAACTTGACCTTTTCGTTAAACAATCTCTATCAATCGTTTATTTCCGAACAATAGAGTATAGTTTGAAAAAGGTCTTGAACTCTACAAACTCGACATAAATCATCCAATTCCACTTGCATTTTCTCTTAAAACCCTTTCGAACCTTTTCAGTCCATCTTTCGATCGCATAATTTATCGCTATGATTTATTTTAAAGTATAGTCTCTTTCCTGTTGCTTTTTTTTTTGAGAAAGCTGGTTTAGCCATAAAAAGTAGCAAAACTTTAACAAAAAAAAACGAGAACGAAAGATGATTTGAGTAAAGGAAATTGTGTTTTGTGCAGAGATTTGCAACTACAAACCTGTTTAACTAGTTTCGAAGATATTTTGCAATGTGCATTTTTAATATGTTGATGGGGACAATAATTACAAACTTATTGGGTTATTCGTTTGTTGATGATAGGGTGGTGGGATAAAAAACAAATTCGTGTTATTGTGTTAATATTGTTGGGGGCTTGTATTTGGGGTTAAATTCGATTGTCTGTTTTTTTGAAATGTTGGGTTTTATGGGGTTTTGATTTGGGTTTTAGATTTTTGTACGAAGGTTTATTGATGAGTTTGTGGAGTTTATGTCTGGTTGTCTGACAATTTGGTTTTTTTTGGTTGATTGACTAGCTGGTGATGAGAAAAGGATGATGAACTCTTCTTAATTTTTTGGTAAAATAAATTGGATTTTTTTAGAGTTGACTGACTGATGCTTAAAAATCGTTTTTTTGGATGAAATCGAAAGGTAAGGGTTTTTTTAATTGGAATTTTAATTTTTTTCTTTAGAATTTGGAATTGGTAATTAAGTTAATGGGTTTTTGTAAATTTAATTATGATAGAGTAACGTGGTTTTCATGAATGAAACGTTTGCTTTCACCACTTGCTAAACTACCAAAAGTTTTTGTTAAGTAGCTTGGTTGGTTAATTAAATATTATTATAATTTTCACGTTATTTTGTGTAAAAATGGTTGGGGTGGAAACTTGTTTGGTATGTGCGTTTTTTGATCGTTTAATCTTTTTTAACGTGATTACGTATCGTTTATTTAACACCTTTTTACGCGTTTTTTGTGTATTTTTTGAGCAATTTTTTTGTGAACTTTCTTCTTTTTTCGAACGTGAAATTAATAGAAATTGACCAATGTCAGGTTGCTAAGAGTACGATTGTCATGTAATGGTTTTGAATGATTGCCTTGGCAACACGTCAAGTTGAAAGGTAACAGGATGATGATGATATTAGCGGGGGAAATTACACTGTGTGTTTAATCGTCACATTAAGACAATTTAAAAAAAATTATATTATGTCATGTGCATGCATACTTGGCACACGTGGCCTTTGAATATCAATTGTTGGCTTGGCGACAATTTAGTTTTGATTACGGTTGTTAATTGTGCTGTAATTGGTAACGACATAATAGTAAACACATTAGTTATTTGCACATTCCTACGAATTGTTTTTTTTTTAAATTTCTTTGACACGGTCGTTATAGAAATCGAGTGTGTGCGATTTTACACGTGACCGCGGATATGATAGTGACCACACTCTTTAGACAAAAAAAAATCTAAATTATTTGTAAACAAAAACAATGCGAGAACGCAGTGTGTAAACGTTATAAAAATTTCCATTGAAAAAATTCCATGGTAACAATAACAATTTGAGTAAAACATACCAAACCACGTAGTACCCATAAACAATAACAATGTGTACACCACACATCTTGACAGTTTTTTGGCCGTTACCTCATATAATAAACGATATTACTTATATGCCCGTTAAAAACTACTAAACGAGTTTTTTAAAAAAGAAAAATTCCGTGTACTTATGGTTGTTACTAATCATTAAACTACGTGTCATCATGTAAAAAAAGTGCATTGAAGACGAAAAAATGTGCATTGTAACAAATAGTTATGGCAACAATGTATACGATTTGGTTTAAATGAAAGTGTATTTTAATAACGTGTTATAATAAAAATATGACATATGAGATTATTAAAAAGTATGATCTTCAGGTGATCATGCGTTGTAATCCTTTTACTTTTACTTGTTAAGATAACGATAGGGATTGTAGTTGAGTACGTATGGTTGTGTAGGTTGTTAGTTATATTATCTACACGAGATTCGATTAGGTATGTGAGTTTATTTTGCTGTGAGCGATGATGATGCACTTTGTGAGGTTGATATAAGGGTTTATACTGTGAATGAAAGTTTTTCTGTTGACATGGTTTTTTTTAGAGGATGAACGAACTTATGATTTAACGTTATTTGTCCATTCGTCCAAGTTGGACTTGAACGAACGTGTAAAAGGCGTTTACAAAGTTGGTTTCGAATTTGTACAAAATTTCGTTGTTCAAAAGGTTAACATTGCTGTACAAAATAATGTTAAATTTTAATTGGTCACAAATATTTTTAAATGATTAAACCAAAATATAGAAAACGTTTATGAAATCGTTTAACTAAACGACTATAAATACATTTTTTACCATCGTTGCAAATTTCCCCTAAAAATACTTTTAAAATACCCCCAAAAAAACTCTAAATTTCAAACAATACTCTACCCATCCCCACGACACAAAACTTTCCCGTAAAATTCTCCCCCACCACCACTCCACCATCCTCATAACAACCTAAACACCCTGAGGTTATCACATTAATCAAAAAAACTACACCTTTATCTTCTTCACAGACAACCGCTACACACGTCGACTACCCATGACCATTTTCGAATTCTGTGCAAGTATTTTTGGCAATCGCCATTCAAACGTCATCGCTTAAAAATAGCTCTAGGGAGAATGCAAGTCGCTTGCAAATGAAAAGGGAAATTTTTCATTTTCATCGCGTTGTCGGCAGGTAAATATAAGGGCTCGTCGTCGAGATATAGGAAATGTTTTATTAATATTTTTTATGACGTCGTTTTGTAATATGTAATAGAGCCTCTGGTTATGCTGCAAAAAATGGTTTTCTTGGCTTGCTTGTGTAACGTTTTTAGTGTCGTTATGAGAAGATTTTTTTTGGCTGTAGGGTTCAGTTTTCACGAATTCGGTACCTTAAAAAATTTGAGAAATTTTCGAAAAATGTCGATGTCATCTGTAATGCAGCCTGTAACTACGGAAACTACCATGACCACCAATAACCATTTATTTTGTGATATCTACATGTTAACGATCCTAAACGTTAAATACGCAAATATTCCTAACTTTACACCACCACCGCAAATCCACTCACCTTTGCAATCAACGTAACCACGGAAATATATAATACAAACAACTTTACCTTCAATCTTTTGACGTTTACTTGATACCGCTTAACGATTGGTATGTAAAACGCCATTTTAATCTTAATTCCCAACCACATCCACCCAATCAACTCACCAATCAATAAATCTCGATCGTTTTTATCATGCGCGCAATGACAAGTTTTTTTCATCCCATCAATTTACCCGATTAAAACAACTTGTTACAGCCCCACCCTTTATCAACACGCTAGAAATATATCGTCTCAAGATTGTGTTTGTTTAACAACACTAGTTTCCTGACTATGATCGTATGTCAATAACCGCTCACGATACTTAAATAGGTCATGTGAGTTTTTAAAAAGATGTGTGATCACAACCACTTTACACGTTAGAAAAAAAGGGTCAACTATTTATACAAAACTGATAAGCAGAATGCAACATGATTGAATGGGCACACACACTATCGAAAGTTTAACTTCCTCGTACCATCTCTCTGAACTCTTTTAACTGGTCAGGTTAATAAAAAGATTGCGCCATTACGCAAATTAGTGCGAGAGAGAGCAAAGTGGGTTAATATGGTTAATGTCAAGTGGTGAATTAGTATTCAGAGAAGATGCGTTTGTTTTTTTTCGAATGTGGTGACCAGTGGAGTATTTCGACATGACCATGTTTAGGTATTCCTTATTTGTGAGTTTTTGATTTGGTAATGATGGTTTGGACTGATTAGTTTATGAATGAATGGTTATTGAGTGTTGCTCTGGTTACTACTCGTGTTGTTTTGCAATTTACACAGGGTTGGGAAATTTTTGCAGATTGTTTTTTATGTTAATTTAACAAAAATTGATGATTCTCATTTACATCCGATTAAGTAAAAGTAATTAAGGTTACTCGAGTGTGGGTTAAACTAGTTAGTCTGATTGGTGGTGACAGATTTTTTTAAAAAGAACTCGTGTGAATTCAGTTAGGAAAAGGTTAAACGAGATTAAATGGAATTGCCACCAAATTTGGTGAATTGTTTGGGATTTTAAGATGTTTTTGAAAACGTGAGTTGAAAAGTCGTGACTTTAAGATTTGTGCTTTTAAGGTTTATGTTTTTGATGTTGTTTGATGATAGGGGAAGAGTGCTTTTTATGTTGGGGTCGTGTTTGATTGCAGCGAGTTGAGATGCGATGCACTTTACGTGTGATTGGGTTTTGATGTAGAGGGCAGTCGATTGATAAGTGTGTTTAGTGCATTGTAGTGTTTAGATAGCTGCTGCTGAGTTTAAAATATTTAACGAGTATTTGAACGAGTGGTTAAATTACTTTTGCAAATTGTAATTTTGGCAATTGGATATGCATTATGTGTTGTTAAGGAAGTTTAGAGATGGTTGGATTAATATTCATGATGGGTGCGTTTAGGTGTGGATGTGGTGATCGTTTTGTATTGGGGTTGAGATGAGGTTTAGTGGTGTGTGTTCTTTGACAGATGGGTAAAGTAGCGAAAGTGGAGGGTTTGTGATTCGATCCCATTTAGTCGATTTGGTGGGGGGATGGTAATTCGGGGGTAATTGTTTTTAAGGAAGTTTTTTCGTAATATTTTTAGAACCAATTCAAATTGTACAAAATTCGCTCGATAAACAAGGTCATAAACTAGAGTGTTATGCGAGTGTCATTTACATGGGGTTACATTAGGTATACTAGCCATTCGAGTTTTTTTTCTGCAGTGAAACTTTTTTTTCTCGTTTGCATACGCTTTTTAGTGGGTTTACTGACATACTGACAATGAGACGGTGATGGTAGTGATGATATTGAAGATGTATGAGCAGGTTAGGGATAGATGCAGTTTTGTGAGAAGATGTGTGGTGGTTTGCGTTTGTGGTGATCAGTGCCAAAGTGACTTTTGGCAAGGTAGTTTGTTTTTGTGCAGAGGTATTTTTTTTTACTGTGGTGGGGTGAATGGAATTGAGTGTTTGTTAGTTTACGGGTCTTTTCATTCATTTTTGTATTTCGTAGAGTGGTGCAGTGATCTTTCGAACGGTTTTGTTGCGTGTTTGAATGCAGGATATTTTTTGAATTGTGAGTCGTGGGAAATGTAAGATGTGAGAGAATCAGTCATGAGGTCATGATTGTAGAATTTTTCGGATAGTTTCCAGTGTGTGATATTTTTTTTGATTCGGTGGTGATCGGTGTGGGTGATTTCATCATGTGATTGATTGATTTTGTCTGTGATTTTCTTCTGCTGTGCCATAAATTTATAGAGAGAGTGTAGCATGATTGTTTAGTGTTATTTGGCTTAACTTTTTGGAATCGTTAATTATACTTGCCAAAATGGGGAAGATATCTATTGTAAGTTTTTATCATTTTTTATGTTTTTTAAAAAACGTTTTATGAAAAATGCATTTAAATGTTGTCGAGGAACAGGTTGAGCACACGTGTTTAAAGATTGTTGTGGGTGGAGATCGTACACACGAGTATAGCACGCATGGTTAAACGAGCTGGTTTGTTGATACTGGTTTTAAAACGATATGTTTGTTGTTTATGGGGAGATTATACTTTACTTTGTAGCTATAGCGATTGAGGATTTAAGTAAATTTGTGTGCGTAGGATGTTCAATTTGTCCATGATGGACGTGTATGCGTTTTTTTAAATGTTGAATAGAGATAAAGAGGTTGTTTCCAAATATGCGTACGTTGGCAAGCGAAATTTGTATGATTTATGGGGATTCTGGTTTTTTTACGGGAGTGGACTAGATGGTTGGTGGTGATGTTTTTATGGGGGTAGGTGTGTTTTGTGATTGTTTTTTGGGGGGTTTTGAAGGAAAAAGTGGAACGGTGATGGATGAGGGGCTTGTTTTTTTATGAAAATACGCGAAAGTGGAGGATTTTGGTATGTTTATGGGGCATTGTTTGCGGAAAATTTGTCGTTTTTTAAGGTTTTATATCGAGTAGAGTTAGGGATGTCGAATGGTTTTTGGTAGTTTAAATACTAAACGTTTTGAAACGTCTTGTTAGAATATTTTGTTTTTCTTTGTCGTGTAGCGTTATCGTTAAAAGTTGGGATGCATGATTTGTCGTAAACATGTCGTGTACGAGACTTACTTTTACAAATGATTTTGGCGTTTTAATTAGTTTTCGAGTTGATTTTTACAGTTACAACTTTTTCCCTCATTGCGATACTCTTGTTTGTCAACGAGTAGGTATTTTAAAATGTTCTTTTTGAACTTGTGTGTACGAATTATTGCAAATGCTTAACCTTTTTACGATGAGCTGCCATAAATAGATGTTGGGCAGTTTACTTGTTCGTTGTTTTGTCGCAAATATGAACGAAAATTTATGAAAATTTACTAACTTGTAGTAATTTGCATTTCAAAGATAAACGTTTTTTGTCAGGTCTAGCCTGTCGTGCACTTAACATGTTAATGTTTAAATTTGAAATATAAACGAACAAACTGCTAATTTGCAGCAACGATTTAAATGCTCGTTTATAGCAGTATCTTTTCGCTTTGTATCGTTCAAGTAGATTTGATCCTCTTTGCATACATCGAATTGCACGACAAACCTGTGTACGAATTAGAACGAGTAATTAATCTGTTAAACGATGTGCTACCATAAATAGATATTGGACAGTTTGTCATTAGAGAGCAACATTTTCAGGTTTTGAGATTGTCACGTTAAAATTAAACATTACTTGCACATTCGACAATTAAGTGTTTTTTAGGCTACACGTTTTTACACGTTAATAATTAGTCGAATCATCTATTAATGTATCATCTTAAATTTGACTAGCATTTACTAATTGAGGCGATGAATTCAATAATTCCATTCAATAGATTCGTTGTCAAGCATGATTTTTCGAAAGTTGAAAACGATTTATCAAATCAGCAAGGAAATTAGCTAAACTTTTGAACATTTATATTATTTCCAGACGAACAAACTTTGATTATAGTAGTTAGTATTTAATTTTAAAAAATCATGGAGACATAAAACATTACTACTTCAATTTACTACGATTTGCAGCGTTTAAATTAGTTTTCGAATTGGTCATATATTGGTTTTTTACAGTTACAACTTGTTTTTAAGAGGATAGGTATTTTAAAATGTTCGTTTTGAGCCTGCGTGTACAAATACGAACTAACGAACTATTGCGAATGCTTAACCGTTTGATGATGCGTTACTTAAATAGATGCTCGACTGTTCTTCGTTTTTCCATAAATTTGTCGCATTTATGAAATTGTCACTATATTGGTAGTTGGCTGGCGTTATATCTCAACAATTTTCTCATTTTGTTAGTTAGTCTGTCTTTATTTGAACTAATCAAACAAACAATTCATTCACCATCTTGACTTTATTCAATTTTTTCAACAAAATCCAGACCTCCAGAAAGTTGGAAAGATAAAAAAATATATAACGTTTAATTAATTCATTCAATTTCGTTAGTACGCGCATTTAGTAATAAAATACGAATTTCATTAGAAATCTATGTCCAGCAAAGTCGTATGTACATTCAATAAAATTCTAGCTTGTAAAACAACTTGGTTACTTTGGCTTTTATTCATAATTTCATTTCAACTCACTTTTTTCCAAATCTTCCAACATCAATACTTGATGACCAACGTACCTATCAATTACACACCTACGTAGAATTCACACTCTCCAAATATACGCTCACTATATAAATCAAACTATAGAGTTCCTCGTTGCACAAAATTATTTAACAACCCATATCACAAAACGGGTCAGTAAAAATTAACGACGCTAAAGATAACGTCAGTCTACATAACTCGCTATCAGTAAAATCGTAAATTAGCACAATGTCAAGTGTACTCAAATTTGGTCAGAGAGCCACAAGGAAATGAACAAATTCCCTTGTACGGGTCACCATTATCAAACGTTCCAAATTTGTATGCAATAATGATAAATATAGAGCTAGTCACACACCATTTGACACAAACGATAATCATAACTTGTTTGTTTTCCACCCCACAGATCTACAACAACCTCCGCTCATCACTAAAATCCCTCCTCCCGTTCCTCAACAATGACACCCAATCACCCCAACCACCACCAGACCCCCACACGAACCCGTTTTTCCAAACCCTAAAATTCCCTAAACTCCCGACCTTCACCCAATCATCCTCCCCAACCGACATCCCACGATACCTCCGCAACGCGCTATCATCCGTCCACACCCGTATAACCACAGCCGCTACAAACGCATCCCCAGGTATCAGGTCATTCATCACCCAATCTAGAACAACCCTCACTAATCTCCTCCCCCGCACCTGGACAAACACAACCATGCCACCAGGAGGATCATTCGAAGACACTGGTGGTGGGGGACACCACGTAGACTCTGGAGGATTCTGCGGATGTCTCAGTGGGTTTATGAAAACAACCTACGACAACGGTCCAGTCGAGATAATGGTCGTGGGTAGCGCTGCAAAGAGTAATGGCGAGTGTAATGGAGGTCCTAACGGGTCAACAAGCTGTCTAGTTATCACAACACCACCGGATGAGATCAATAGGGAGGAGCTGGATGCTAAATTTGCAGAGTTGGTGGTGAGTGCACACTGGATTGATTTAGTTACCTAGTTTTTACACGCGGATATGCATGTTACAAGGTCAAATGGGTTGTAATTAGCCATTGATTATTGACCCGATATAATGCTAAGCTGGGCTACCGGCACTTTTGTCAATTTTACGTTTGATTAGAATGTTTGCGAAATGCCTTGGGGCTATAGTAGTTTTTTTGATTAAAACGAGTTGTGAGGAATACAGGATTTTCTTGTACGAAATGTATTGACAGTATTGCGATGGATTGTAAGATTGCATAGTCGAGACAACCGATTTGAATGTCATTATACGCATTGAGAGTAAACGTATGGTAATGTGTGCATTTGTATGTGATTCGATTCAGGAATTTGTTTTACGAGGTTTAGTACGTTCAAATGATGATGATTATTATGCGTGATTGTGAAAATGTTGAGCACGTTGACAGGTTGGTTTTTTTTGATTAGCATGATTGTTTGGAGGTGTTCTTACGTTGATTAGGGAGAGGTTTAATGAGGTATACTAACCTACATCAATTTTAATGGGGATTATGGGGGTTATGTTTGAAGGGTGGCGTAAAGAGACGTTAGATACTGGAAGTTAAAAACGGTTGGGTGGGTTTTGAGGGTGAAGGGGTTGCGTAAGTAGTTGAGTTAGGTTTTGACCTTTTCGAGATTTTTATGCGTTGTTTTATGACTTTAAATGTAGAATTGAGTCGTTAATTTATGTGTACATTCATGTAAATCTCAGTATTGGCAGAGAAATTAAGATGAGTCAGTAAAAGAAGCAAAATAAATGTACAAGCTTAACGATTGGTTAAAGCTATAAATAACATGACCCTAATTGGCTAGTCCATGAAGTAAACGTAATGTTGGTAGTTTACGCAATCTTAGAGCAGTTTTAGGTTGACAAATATGGGTTTGTAATCAAACGTTTTTACGCATTGTTTAGAAAAAAAACGAAAGTTGTCAAGTATTTAAAAGAAAGGATGAAAATGGTCAAGTGTAGGGATTATAGATTTACAACTGCAGGTTTATTGTGACGGAGTAAAATTTTAAGACATCAATAAATAGAAACGTTTGAAATCTAAGTTTTTTTTTGTTTGATTGGTTTGTTAAAATAAATCGTTTTCCACTAAAAATCCCGTGTAAACTTATCATTAAGATAAAGGTTTTTTACATGCGTGAAATTATAAATTTTGGTTTTCTTCTTTATTATATTCAAACTCTAGTCGAATCAACGAAAAATTGCTTTTGAATTCGAATTTCTGTATTTTCCCAAAGAAAAAGTATATTTAGACGGTCAAAGTATCGCAACTAATGATTTTCTAATTGGGTGAGCTTAAGCGATGTTAGTATTTTTTCCAAAAAACTTTAAATTTTATTATGTGGGAAGATAATGAATTTCAACTACAACTAAATTCATGGTGATAAGTTAGGAACGTCGACAAATTAAGGGTTTCAAAAAGTAAACGTTTGGGCGAACTGATGTTGACAACAAGTTAGTTTGTGACCTGACAAAAAACATGACAAGGCATTCGACTGTTCGTTACAACGTCTTGATAAACGTTTAATTCCTAAAGTAGCATGAGTCGCATATCAAAATGATCGCATTTGAATTTTCTACAAGATTCCGATTGGTAACTCAGAGTTACCATCGAAATGATTATAGTTTTTACAGATGTTTAAATAGTTTATAAAGGAATTTGGGAGAGAGGAAAATTTTGTTGTCATGAAATTAGTAACAAACAGTCGACAACCTTAAAGGGCTATGAAATATAGGTAAATTTAGTTGCCAGCATTTTTGTTTAAGACATTTTGGATAGTATATATTCAAGGAGATAATGACTTGCCACATATACGGTCAGAAAACTTAGAGCAATATATATGAAGACTTGGAATTATATTAGAATAGCTTTAAAGTCAAGGAATGTATTGATCCATGTATAGATTAATTAGCATTAGAGCAATCTTAGAGCTTTTTTAGTTAAAATACTATGGGTAAGTATCAAACTCTTTAACGCATCATTTAGAAAATAAAAGTTTAGTGACAGGTGACGTTTAAGTCAGAATGAATTTCGTTAAATTCCGACGTTTAAAAATTGATATGGTTTGCTGTTGCATAATAAGTTTTAAAACAAAAATCAAAGTTTGTATTGGAGAGCCAACTTGATTGATTAGTAAATACCGACGAACGTCAAATGTTTTGATTTAAAGCTTGGGTTAGGAACTGACGCTGGTGGTAGTTGAAAGCTAAGAATAGATTTTGACGTTACAAAAATCTGACCTTAACTAGTTATAAAATACATTTAAAATCATGTGATTTAGCAACGAAACAAAAGTTGATTCAAATATAGTTTGATAGAGTTCAGTGTCTATATTTTTAATTTTGAAAACTTTAGTAACTTGAACCCGGTAAGTATACAATTAATATTTTTCTAACGATTTTATACGTACTGTAAATCAAATTATTGAATAAAATGTGTTTATAATATTTTGACTAATTCTAGATACGTACGTACTAGATTTTGCAAAAGAACTTTGTACTCGATCGTGTACGCACTAATAGAAAATCATAATTTTACGCATATAACTTGAATCATTAAATTTCAGAACCTGATGCTATGTTTTCGTTACGAATTTAAAAAACAGCTCTATATTGAAAACTATTTTGGTATAACAAGTGATGTATATATTTACTTTAAATATTTATACACATGAAAGTTTGAAAACTATTTATACAATTGTCAAAAAAATCCTAGAATCCAAACATGAATGCATGCATGCAAAAATTATTTCACGGGTCTCATTAATTGTAACCGTCTAGTCAATACGGTTAACTTGAATAAAAATCCTTACTCGTAGCTCATTTAAAACACAATCATTTCTAACGAAACACATGTTATTTTACCAGGACGAACTCGACCTAAGCCTCCCAAACAAAACGGCAATGCTCAGCCTCCCAATCGAGAAGAAATGGCAAATCTACTGCAGTCGTAAAAACGTAAGACAAAGTTTCATTCGATAACCACCACACAATTTAAAATCATCAAAATTAACATAAAAACTCCATAAAAATCAACAGGAAAACGAAAACAGCACACTAGTCTCATTTTCCCCCGAGTACTACATCGACCGGGTGAACAACCTCATGGTAAAACACAATCTTAAACAATTCACAGTCTAACATGTCAAAAAAAAAACTCTAACAAATTCTATCCCCCCTCCAAACAGCCCCCAATCGACGACAAAACCCCACCAACAAAACTCTACGAATCCCTCCGCACGGCCCTCCGAACCCAACCAAACTCTTTCGTCCACCGCTTCCTCGACCTCCAAGGCCTCCAAACCCTCTTATCAATCCTCTCCAACCCATCTAAATCCACATCCCACCCCCACGTTATAACATGCGTCAAGTCACTAATGAACAACACAACCGGCCGTGCCCACGTGCTCGCCCACCCCACAGCACTCAACACCATCGCCACAACACTCGCTGGAGAATCAATCAAATGCAAGACAGACGTGTTGGAGATCTTGGGAGCAGTGTGTCTAGTACCAGGAGGTCACCGCAAGGTCCTCAACAGTATCGACCACCTCCAGAATTTCGCTGGAGAGAGGGCGAGGTTCCAGACTATAGTCAACGACTTGGACAGGTCTACAGGGCCGTACAGACAGGATGTCAGTTTGAAAACAGCAATCATGAGTTTTCTCAACGCGGTGCTGAGCTACGGACCGGGTCAGAAATCGATGGAGTTTAGGGTTCATCTGAGGTACGAGCTGTTGATGCTCGGGATAGAGCCGGTGATTGGGAAACTACGGGCGTTTGAGAACGAGACGTTGGATAAGCATATTGACTTTTTCGAGATGGTCAGGATGGAGGATGAGAAGGAGTTGTCTAGGAGGTGGGGGGAGGTGAGTTGATAATTAATTAATTAATAATTGTTCAAGTGTCAGTACCACTAATCAATTGTCCACTCTCCACAGACCCACGTTAACACAAAAAACGTCGACGAAATGTTCGAGTTGGTAAAGATGCGCCTATCCCATAGCTACGCATACGTAAACCTCCAATCAATCTTGACCCATCTCCTCATGTTACCATGTAAGTAGCCAACGTTTTTAAATAATTAATTCCCCCAATTTCACCCCACAATTATATATTTTGTAAATATGCTCCCTATCATGTGGATAATCCGTAAAAACTACAAAATTCTAAAAATGTGGGTGTTATCACTAGTGAACATTGGAGGACCACCACCCCACCACTGGGTTCTTATCGACAGGCTTATCCAACAGATTGTGTTGCAGAAGGAGAGGGAGAATAGCGAGGCGAACGAGGATGTTGATGATCCGGATCATGTGGTCGTGCCAGAGTTTCATGTTGATGAGCTTGTGAAGAAGTGAGTAACATAATTTTATAAAACTTTTAATTAATTAATCACGCTAATTTACCCCATTCTACCACCCACAGCCTCGAAGAAGAGGAACGCATCACAGCCACCCTCGAAAAAATCGACTCTCTCACCCGCGAGAACAATCTAATCCGGTCTAACCTCACGAGTAAAGAACAAGACCTCGAGCTCAAGATCCAAAAAATAGAAGACCTCGAGAACACGATAACCCGACTCCGAGAACGACTCGAAAAAGAGTCGCTCATGCGTCTAGAAGAGTCCCAACGCGTTGCAGAGCTCGAACTCAAGATTAAGAAAATGGGCGAGGAAGCTCACGTTTGTAACCACAATGTCGAGTCTCACAATAGAACTCCACTACCCCAACAACTAGTACAACCACCTAGTTTCGTGCCACCTCCACCACCACCTCAGCAACACAGTGTTGTTATACCTCCACCACCTCCTCCTCCGATGATGAGTGTTGGTGTGACGAGTGGGTTTGGTGGTGTGCCTCCACCTCCACCTATTATGGGTAGTGGGATACCACCGCCTCCACCTCCGTTGTCTAACGGGCCTATACCGCCTCCGATGGTTCCTGTTCCTATGGTTCAGTCGAAACCGAAGTTGATTCCTTGTGCTTCGAATCCGCTAAAGTCTTTTAACTGGTGAGTTGACAAGTTGTAAAATAGTACTTGGAAATTATAATAATAAATTCCCCCTTTTTTCTAGGTCCAAACTGCCAGAAACAAAGCTAACAGGAACGTTATGGACAGAGCTCGACGAGTCAGTAGTGTACTCAACCCTGGACCTCCGCGAAATCGACCGTTTATTCTCCGCATACCAAAAATCCCAACCAAACGGATCACTCGCCGACTCTTCCCTCCAAAACGGGTCGTTAGACTCCCCACCCCCCGAACAAACATCCACACTAAAGCGACCTTCAAACCACACAAAAAGACTGATAAGCGTTATCGATGGAAGGAGAGCCCAAAACTGCACGATACTGCTATCCAAACTGAAAATGAGCGATGAGGAGATTTGCAACGCGATACTAAGTATGGACGTTAGTGATAATCTACCGTTAGACATGATCGAGCAGTTGTTGAAATTTACACCGAGTGCGGAGGAGATTGCGTTGTTGGAGGAGCAGAACGAGGATGTTTGTCTGGCGAGGGCTGATAGCTTTTTGTTGAAGATTTCAAAGATCACGCATTATGAGGAGAGGTTGAGGGTGTTGCAGTATAAAAAGAGGTTTCCTCATATTGTTGAGGAGAGTAACGTGAGGATGAGGACCGTGTTGGAGGGGTGTAGGGAGGTGACCAGGTCGAGGAAGTTGAGGAAGATGTTGGAGGTGGGTTAGGATTTTTTTTAAGTGTAATTGTAACTTGCTATTTTGCTCGTACTAAATCAACTGTTTCACCATTACAGGTCGTTCTCGCGCTGGGGAACTACCTCAACGGTAACAAATCACGAGGGAATGCGTATGCGTTCAGGCTACTTAGCTTGACCCGCCTCGCTGATACAAAGTCAAACCAGAGAAATCAGAACCTTTTGAACTACTTGGCTCACCAGGTTGACTATCACTGGACAGAATTAGCAGACATCGAGTCTGAGTTGTCCCATGTGCGAGGGGCTGCGAAAGTGTCGTTGACAGAGTTGGAAAAGGACATGGGGTATTTGAGGTCAGGGCTGGACTGTGTGCATAGGGAAGTGGAATTCCAACGGGGATTGCAAAAGATGGAAACGGGTGACAGGTTTCTGCCGAGTGTTCGGGAGTTTTTGAGTGGGGCGGTTTGTAGGATACAAGAGCTGGAGGATCTGTTTGCGGACATGAAGTCAAGTTTTTTCAAGTGTGTTGGGTTGTTTGGGGAGGAGTTTAAGGATGTTGATGAGTTTTTCGGGATTTTTGATCAGTTTTTGGTTGGGTTTGGGGAGGCGAGGGGGGAGAATGAGAGGAGGGCCAGTGAGGAGAGGAGGGCTATGGATGCGACGTTGAGGAGGTGTGGTGGGGGGACAAGTGAAGGGGGGAGGAGGGTTGTTGAGAGGGGGTTTAGTGGGAGGGGGGATGGTGGTGGGGAGAGGGGGGAAGGGAGGTCGAGTGGTGGTGGTGGTAGTGGTGGGGGGGTTGGGGAGTTTGATGATTTGATATCGGCGCTTAGGACTGGTGAGTTTTTATTGCATTACTAGTTAATTGTACGTTATAATCGAACGATAATGACAATTTATCTATTTACCCCAGGCGACGTGTTCACCGAGGACGTATCCAAGTACAAAAGAAGCCGACGCACCCCAACGCATCATCACCATACCCGTGTCAACTCGAATACGAGGACGGACCTTAACAGTTCGAGGGAGAGGATACACTAGTTTAATTGTATATTTCTCACGCTTTTTTTACGTGGTTATTAATAAATAAAAATCGTAGTCGAGTGTGTGCTTCGCTCAAGATTAGAGCTTTTTTTACACGAGTGTATAGGTTGTTTTATTTTTTTATGCGCAGAATAATGATTTAGTGGGTAAGTTTTTGTAGTGTACAAATTTTTGTAAAGATTTTTTAAAAATAAATGCGATGGTTGGTTAATTGGTATGTTGTTTGAATCATTTTTTGGGAGCATATTGCATAGTTCACGGTACACCATACTGCAGTTTTATAGTACAACTTTAAACTCAACTACCCATCTTTCACGTTTCCCTACCCCACACCATCTACCAACGAACCAAAACACCCCGTGTCACTTTGCATAACCCTCGTCTTTGTTCACTCTACCAACCATATCGTTTAATCACGATCCCCTCCAGATGCCTCTCACCCCGCTCCCAACCCTTTACGTGAAATCTCAAACAGTCAAAACCACAATATCTTGAAAAAAAAACTCACAGAAAACTCAAGTCAAGACCACCTTCTTCTCAACACACTATCGTTTTTTTTAATCAATTAAAACAGAGAATCCACCCATTAAGAATATTTACGACCACCACGCTCTTCTCTCCAATTTACAAACTTTCACTATCTCTCCTGCCAAAAAAGTGTTTAATATGCACATTACCGGATTTTTACTTGGGAATCGCGTGATATGTTCTCATCCTCACTCTTGACTGCTTCAATACCTCTCCGAGAAAATACATTTTTTCTCCGTTGCACGCGTAGCCAGAAAAGTCAAGAGAGAAACACGCATACGGGTTCTTTCGTTAAAAAAATATTAATTTTCTCAGAGACGGTTTCTACTTTGCATGTCTACTGTCAAGTAATTAGTGAGGGAAAAAAACGTATAAAAATACATGGAGGTTGATGGGCTTAATGGGATTGATTGGTGCATTTTAGCTTACCTGTTGAGTAATGGGTTGGTAGGTTCGTAACGTTAAAGCAATAGCGTCAAGTTTTGTAAATGGAAGATTATCCATACAAGATACAAGACAGAAAAAAAACTAATCTTAACCCGACCACGCCCAACAAGTAATTAACATTTTACGAAAATTATCCGAATAAAAAAGGGCTATTTTCCATTTTTATTAACATGATGGAAGAATAAGAACACAATGTACACTAATAAAAACCCGGATGGTTAATAAAAACGAATCCTACTAAAAATCGGTCTTAAAAGATCAAAAACCTCTTTGTGGACAGTAGACCTACAAGTCTTAAAACATTTTCTGCCAAAACGGTCAGAACTCTAGAAACCATTCTCCGCGAATCTCAAAAGATTGACAAAAAAAGATGAGCATAAAAAAGGGATGGCAGTAAAAACTCAACTTTAATGCTCAACTGACCTTTCAGCTTTCACACAACAGACAGACAGCTATAAAATGGCAATCCGTTTTTTGATGGGAGAAATACGGGGGGAAACGTGCATTAAAATACGAACACTTTGTTGCGGAAAATGGGAAATGTTGGTTTATTGAGACGTTATTTTCGCGAAATGTTAGTACGATCGTTTTATGATGATCGGGTTTTGTATGAGTCAGCGAGTTGTTTGCGAGAGTTTAAAGCGGGGTTGTAGCAACGTTTAATTGGTGTACAAACATTGTGCTTTTAGGGAAATTAATTAAGAGTGGTTTGTTAAGAAAATCGAATTTTATTGGGGTATTTTTGTGTGTGTGTTGCTGTAACACGAGTTCACTTTCGGTAAAAGCAAGAAAAAGCAACACAAGACCCGACTAACAAGACAAGGTTGCATCACACGTTTGTTCATTAAAGACAGGGTGTAATATCAATTAAAAACAATCGACTGATTTTTTTTCTCATTTTCTTAATGGATTAGAACGGGAGAGTGAAACTTGCACGTGGAGAACTTGTAAACGATTTAGTACGCTTTTCTCCAAACGATGTTCACAAGAAAGTTACGAAAGCTTCAACAACGGTTTTCCATGCTCTACCACCACTCAACTTACTCAACAACGTCAACTCAGCAAAACTCTGGAAAAGTTACTTGAAAAACGTACTAGAAACAAGAAAAAACGACTACTTGAAGTATTTTAAAAAGATGTACAGGAAAAGGATACTCGTCGTTTTGCTCGTAAGATCAAGGGTACTTGAGTAAGAAAATGGGCTACTTTGAGAATCGTGGAAGAGGGGCTTTGAGAAATGTGATGCGGGTTGAAAAGGGAAAACTAGCAAATGTTTAGCATGTCTTTGTGGAAATTGGAGAGAAAATGCTGGAGCGTCTCGTCATGATGGGCATTATTTTTTTAAATCATGTTCATATTCATATTCAACCCGTTAAATGAAAAGGTCACGAAACATCATGTCCTAAAACCCTTTTCCTACTTAATTATTAACCACCTGGGCGTGTCCAAATCCTTAACACACGATAAAGAAAAAGATAACTACAACTCACCGCTTGACCCCAATAAAACTATCAAAACCGAAAAATGAAATCGTACGTGTATTCTCCCGATGAATTAAATATGTTAATTAAATTATTCACTCTCTAGCTAGAAAACAGCAACGAGGGACGATGTGGACAAAAATAACAACCTTACACGAAAAGGAGAAACGAGTCTTGCCACATAATATCGTTTTCTCGTAGAGTGTTTTCTCAGATAAAAAAAAAGAGTGTGAGTTTCTCTTAAGCGATAGCTAGGTTTGGTTTTGATGGTTGTCAGCGAGTAGATATGTTAGTTTGTTGTTTCTCGGCGTGGTATGAATACGTGGATGAATATTTTATTAGGTTGCTTTTTGGAGGATATACGATGATTTTCTTGTGGGTTAGGTGGGATGGGGTGTTTGGATAACGGGGGTTTAAGATAATGTGTGTGTGTGTAGGAGGAAGAAATTGTAGAGGAAATTAATGTGTTTGGGTTTGTTTTATCTTACGTACTAACGTGAATTTACTTATTGTTTTTATGCAAGTTATAGTTAGATTAGCAATAATCGTATGATATAGTACTAAGAAATTATAGCTAATTAAGCTTGAAGGATATAAGATGCAACAATCGTTATTATAACGTACTCGTATATTATATAAATTATGCGGTTTAGCGTAGAATTTAGAATACTAACTTGGAATTTCATAAAATTCCGAAAATAAATGTTCAATCTTAAAGACATGTTTTTTTAAGTTTGACTATCTTTAGGAATACTATTAATCTGGTGATCGGACGGATCTTATACGTGACTATTATTTTGTGCGCACGTAAATACGTGAATAGACATCAAGACGCTACAAAATGTATTTTATATTGCACATTGGTCAAAAAGTTACACTCAAATGTCGTTTAAAATATCTTGACACGTTTAAATACGTTCACGTTTGGACGGGATGACAATGTCTTAATTTAACGCTACAACATAATTCATTGTAGATAATAATTTTTACGTATCAAATATTAAAGTGTGGGTATAATTTTTAGAGTCAAGAAATTATTGAAAACTAATATGTTTGCGAGTGTTAGGTAGTTTTCTTACGTACTAGTATGAATGTGATTAATAACGTCTATATTCCCTAAAATACTGTGAGTTACTAAAAGTTTTACGTAATTTTATAGGAAATTTTGCATAAGGATACGCAGTAAAGTAGGAAATGTCCTGCCAATTTGCGTAAAATGTTTGAGTGAATTATTTGAGTGAATAGGAAAATATGTATATAAAGGTGTAATGCAAGCCAACCTTAAATTAGCTGCAATCGAATGACTCGTAAAGAAGAAATTCATGTTAATTACACTTAAAGTACAGAAGATGCAATAAGATTATTCGTAAAGTACTCCTCTCATTAAGTGAAGAACACGTTAAAGGGATAAAATACAACCTAATCTTGAATTTCGAAGGTTGATTCTTAAAATTCCAAAAAATTTATTATATCAGAGTTCTAACGTTCAATTACACAAAACCACTTAATTTGTGCCACACTATCGCATGTATGCTCTTATACCAAGCCCAATGGAGTCACTTGTCTTTAATGTTCCGAATTCTGTTTCGCATACTGTAATATGTTGACCAGCATCAAGCCACTACAAAATATATTTTACTATCCATTGACCAAAATATAATCAAATTTAATGTAAAACATCACATTTAAGTTACCAAATACATAAGGTTTAAAGCTTATACAATGCATCTCAGACGTTCACAGAAATTGTACATGCTACACGTAACGCTGTTCTCTAAATCATCACAACCATGAGCCATTTATTGTTTCCTGTAGAGAGTACGACAGTTCTTCGTTTCTTGTGTGTTCATTCTCAAAGTTCTTAAAATCGACCAATACCACCAAAACAGCGAGTTGCTGCACTCTAGATCGAGTTTGCTTGAGAGCAAAGGATGGAGAAATATCACAGTGTATTACTGTATTTCACTCGAAAACAATATATTTTTGTAAAACAAAAGAAAGAAATGCGACTGGAAAATGCCTTAAATTTGGATAATTTAATTAACGCTTTCATTCTCACGTTCTAAGAATAATAAATAATTTCATTGTGCATTTACGATTTTTGTATTCATTCATACCTGTTATTCACTAAAAACGATGTGAAGCATGAATTTTTTAAATTAAATCATTTGAATTATCGTATTAAACTAGTTCGTAGTAAAATCAAATTAGTAACGAACTATAGTAATTAATATAAATTGTTCTACATTTGCCAATACGTAAATTGACACCAAGACGCTACAAAATATATTTCTTAATACACACTGGCCAAAACTTTATAATGTATTTTGATTTTTAAATAAAATGTAGTTAAATAAACAAAAAAAATGCCCTTAACTCGATGCATCTCAGCAGATATTCACACAAATTTGGCATTCCTCGTAACGCTGTTCCCTAAACGCTTTATATCATCACGATATTCTTGTGAACTACTCGTTGTTCTCTGTTAGAGTACCATGTTCTTTCAAGTCGTTGTTCACAAAATTCTTAAAATCTACCACTACCACCAAAACAGCGAGTTTCGGTACTTTATATTGAGTATATGCTTTCATGATTGTCAATGACTGAGAAAAATATCACAGTATATTACTGTACTTCACTCGAAAACGTTTCGTTTTAGTGAAAAAAGAAGTTTGAAACTTATCAGTCCCATAAGTAAATACAACTCAAATAACTTTAACTAATTTTCAATAATTTTAAAGTTACAAATATAAGGTTACGGTTGTCAAAAAATGCACTATATTAGCACTCTTTGCATGATCTAGAATACGAGATTTATGTCCGTTTATGATGTAACATAATTTTATCCACTTTTGCTTATCACGTTCCAAGATTGAGAAATAATTTAATCCATACATGATGACCACTAAATTCATTCGTAAATGCAATCAACTACAGACAAAAGAACGAGCAATAGTTGTCAGAATAAATTGTGAAAACGTACCATTTGAAAAAAAAAGTTTCCGAAAAATCCATTACTAAACAAGTCGTTGCACACCTTAGTCCGATTAAGAAACATAGACAATTCTCACAGACCAGCCTAAGATCCACTACAATCCAAAACTCAATATAAAAATCCCATTCAATTTTTAGTCCATTCATAAAAACCGGATTGGAATTTCCAAACTCCATAAATCGTTTGCGAAATTCCGTTATCAAATTCAAATAACCATACTTGACATTTATGATCGTATGCGCAATGCAGACTTAGATGGATTCATATTAAGCAACCTTATTTTCCCCACTTTCTCAAACCCAGTTTTGCGAAATCTCACGTATCTCACATTATCATCCACGACATTCATACTCGTAATTACTACACCCATCAATCCCAATTTCTCAACACGTTTCACACGCTACGCTACAAAGTACACACCATTCATTCCAATCCCCGAATTCTTTCAATCCCCATAAATACTTTTAAAAATCTTTACAAATCTTTACCCGTCCCTTGAAGAAAACCGGTTATATCCCATGAAAACCCAACCAACGGCCAAAAAACCCTGCAAACCTCGTACAAATCTCAAAACCTACCTCATTGGTTCTTAAGAAATAAAAATTTGTAAATTTTTTTTACACACACACAAAAGATCCCTATCCCTCCTCCTGAGATGATAACAAAAAAAGGAAGGAAGGAAATAACCGTGGACCTTTAAACTATTTTTTCCCTTTTTCTATAACCTTGCCTAAAGGCACGATCTTATTCTCACGAGAGAGCACACACAGTCTCCAAAAAATCTGTTTTCTTTTCACGTACCTTGAATGAGATTCCACTAACGACCATTATCAAAGTAGAAAAAAAAGCTCAACAAGTAGACTCACCTTTTTTTTATTTCTTATTCTTAAAAGCCCGGAGGAATGAGAAGGGGAAGCTAGTTTTCTTTTGTTGCGTATAAGAAGGGGAACAAGAAAATTTTATAGGGGGGAATCGTGAAACCGGGTTTATATACTGTGGTGTGTAGTGAAACACTGGGTTTTTAGTGTCGTGAGAAAAAGTAAGATACGTAATAACTTGTTGATGGAATATAAACGACAAGTTTTTTTTACGTAAGTATCGAGAGTCAATATGTGAGAGTTTTTCAAGTGGGTTCATTATGGATATGCTGCTGGGTTTTGGTAGGGAATTGTCGTTACTAATGAATGGTCTTGAAAGAATATGTAGTTTTTGTCGGTTGGATATAATTTTCTTGTGTGGTTATTAACATGACTTGTTACTCACGATAAAAACTGTCTCGGAAGAAGTTTATTTTTGTCCGTTTGCTGATAAAAGCAGATGTGAAGATATTAAAAAGCACGTGCAAAAAAAATTGTGTGTTAAAGATCCCTTCAAGATGGTAGAATAGATTAAAACATGTCAGTTTTCCTTTATACACATATTTGACCGTTTTTTTCTTTCAATTGTACGAGTTTCTTTGAAGAA
Source organism: Entomobrya cf. arborea Gr-Col-00668 (assembly GCA_034699025.1). Taxonomy (NCBI): domain Eukaryota; kingdom Metazoa; phylum Arthropoda; class Collembola; order Entomobryomorpha; family Entomobryidae; genus Entomobrya; species Entomobrya cf. arborea Gr-Col-00668. The sequence continues at coordinate 73,958 of JAQIWN010000007.1, read as the reverse complement.
TGCATTGTAGCAGCTTTTTAATTCATTTTATGTAGTTGTCCGTTACGTAGAGTTCTTGGGGGTTTTTAAAAGGTAAGAAAGAGCGAGTTCCCTTTTAATTTTTAAAAGGAACAGGCGAGAAGAGGGAGAACAGATGTGAAGGAAGTACGAGGAGCTCGTGCTTCTTTTTACGGTGGTTGTTTAAAGATGCTTGTGTGTTGGGAACACTTGGTTTGGGTTTGTAGAACTTTTTTTTGGGTGGTGGGTTGTTTGTCTGTCTGAATGTCAATAATTTTATGGGGATTGTTGGAAATGTATTTTTTAGTGTTAGATGCATTTTATAGAAATATAAGTATAATTGTGTTCAATTTGAATAATAAAACAAATTTAAACTAAATGACTCAGTATCGTATGATTTTGTAGCCGCTTCTGATTTCTCATGGCAAACAAACAAATATTGTTTCTTTAAGATGAAATGCAAGTAAAGTCCCTAAGTCCGTAATGCAATCCGCTACTTTCATACAACCACTCTACTCAACAGAAATATAAAAAGCACATTATCACACCAACAATGATACCTTCTCCACACTTTTTTTTAAACCCATCTTTTCCTCTCTCTCTCCGAAGAAAAAATAAGAAACGGACGACTTTAAACGAAACGTCTTTGTACAACTATTATGTAACCACATCTTATGTACACACTCCCAAATGAATACAATTCCACGTACAAATACACTCGGTCGTGGGCGTCCATGTACACAGACCAAATGGCACGAGACATAAAAAGAAGTTTTCTTAACCGACAATCTTGGAATAACAATTTGGCGCGTGCCATTGTGAATAAAAAAATCATCTTCCCACAACCACGATCATCACATTTTCTTGAATTTTCATTCCTTACCTTTCATTTCAGTTTTACAAGTTCACAGAGACAGACTTCAAGTCAAGAGTGAAGTTTCTTGAGAATTCTGTGACGTTACCAAGTTTTTACACAAACTACATTTCCAAATCAACATCTTGTACAAAAACCCAATCCACTTAACCCCAACCATCATAAAAAAATACTCCAGATGACCACATCATCATAATAATTTTCATCTTCAACTTCCATACACCCACCCGCATCAAAACCCATTTCGGATAAAAGCACTCCACAGCAGGATACCCGGATTCCCTCAATTTTTTCTATTCTTATTGTTTCAGAAAAAAGGGGAGATCAGTTTACTGTTTCCCATCATCCATTTTTACTCTGATCAAAAGTGAAGTGTGATTTATTTTTTTGTGCTGACCACACAAATCTTGTGAGTTGTTCTGTAACGTGTGAAACCCCATTAAATAATAATTCCAGGAAAAGGCATCAGCATCAGGAAAAATGGTAAGAAATAAAAATTGACTTTCTAATCTAGTGAAAAACTTCTGTCTGTAGTCTGTACACTCTCTCATGATCATAAATTACTACATCTCATAGCCAACCTCGTGTAAAAGTACAAAAAAAAACACCCGTCGTCCGTCCATCTCCGACGGTCGGTCGATAAGGAAGATTTCTTTAGTACACAAGCAGTAGGGAAAAAAATAGATACAGAGAAAACGCCTGTGTGTGTTCATTAGCAAAACAACGAGAAAGAATACAAACACGTTAGGCATTTTCTCCGAGAAAAAATCTAGCTATCCCTACCATCCATCCATTTTCTCTGCATAATATTTTAAAAAGAAAAAAAGCGAAAAAGAAAAAAGTACTCGCACTCAGATCTCTCTCTCTCTACGCTATACACAGCCTCGGATGTCCATCCTCTCATTCCCATCTTCTTAGAGATTGGCCATCTGGAGAAGGAGGAGTCTCCCCCAAAACACAATACTTTTCGCAAAAGTACAACACACAACCACACCACCACCATTCGAGGTCGTTGTACGAACGCTCTATTTTCTTGTCGACTCTTCTATCCTTTTCTTGTGTACACTCTCTCATGTTCACACAAATATTCAGCAAAAGAACAAGACGTTTTATGTGAAGCGTATAGCGAAAATCTTTTTTTATTCCTACTCTCATGTATCTCGGTTGCTAGAGAACAAACCAAAACCACCAGAGCTCTCGTTTCTCTCTCTCTCTCTTGCAAGTCGTTAGAAGTTTGTCTGAGAAGAGAGGTTGTTTAGACGCTACGTTTTTGGATGATGATGATGCTCTCGCTCCACACGACGACGACGAGCTCTTCACAAAATTTTCTTTACATTCGATTTTTTTTCTCTCTCTACATCTCAGGCAACAGAAGCAGCAGCGTTGGTAACAGAAGCAGAGTATTTCTCTACTCTGCAGGAGCATTTTCCATCTCTAAACTTATGCGGTTCATCTGTAAAGAACACGCTAGCAAGATTATTAATATTCCAAAATTTATGATACTATGCCGTTGGTCTTTTTCCATGATTTTATCTAGTCTGTGGTGTGTATATTCGCGTAAAAAAAATACTTACTCAGTCGCGCATATTCATCCCGTTTCTTCCAAGATATACATGGTAAGGAAGCTACAAGCTCGTTTCTCTACGTTTCTCAGCCAATGGCAGAGCTCGTACAGAGTTTCCTTGAGAAATGCTATGTTAGTTTTCTTATAGCCTTTTTACATTTGTTTCTTATAGGCGGTGCGAGGTCTATCGACTTTTTTTCTTTCTGAACCCTTTCTGGTTCGTGATGGTTCGTGTGGGTAGTTTTGCATGGGGACTAGTGTGTTAAGAAATAAAGAGTGTTGAGTCTATTGGCTAAGATGAATATGAACGTCTTGGAAGGAAGGGTAATTGCGCAGGAGGAAATGCGTGGTGGGGGGGATTTTTTTTATTGCAAGGTGCCCCAAGAAAATGGGTTTGGTGGTTTAAGAAAGTACGTTGGTTGTTGACACAAGCTTGTACACACACCCACGCAAACAGATAACAACCGACCTAGTTTTTAACCTTATCGTGAAGAAAAAGATAAGTGTGTGTATTTTCCTCATACATATATCCCCACCCATGCGCAAGCTACTACCCCATTCCCCCCACAACCACCACCACCACCTCCCACCCCTCTCACCGATCGAAACTGACCAAGAGACTGACCAGCACCCGTGTGAAAACTCTTGTTAAAACACACGACACAACATATCACGTCCATTTTCACACTACCAATAAGTAAAAAAAAAAATCCTGCAACTGTCCAGTGTACGGACAGAACCGAACGTTCTCCTATTCCTTATTTCACGTCGACGTGAAAAGAAAAAGTAGGAAAATAATAAGAGGATTGGGTGTGGGTCTCTCTAAAAAGTTCCCCATAACGCTACTTTTTGTTCTTAATGTATGCGCATATAACCCAAACGCTCGTGTGGAAAGAAACATAACCGTCGTAAGATACGTACACTTTCATCATCCTTTCTTTCCCCTTACGTATCGTAGAGAGAGTCAAGCCACGATAGAAAGCATTCTGCAGAAAAGCCTTAAAAACATTTTCTTTTCGCTCTTCCTCATCGTCGTCGTAGAGTCGTCTACCACACGACCGTCAACCATTCGTTTATGCTATTTTCTCCAGAGGATTTCCTCAAACTTGGAGGAGTTTGTCTCGGACGGGCGAACGACGAGGTAGACTTGTTTTCTCTCGTGTCGAGAAATTCTTAGATTGTACATCTTAGGGGAATCTTAGCGGGGGCGAGTTGAGACGGTGCTCATATCACAAGATATTTTTAAAAAGACAATAAAGCACAAGTTTTAAGCTCAAGTTTTAACAAGCATTTGTAAAAAGCATGCTCAAGAGCGTACGTTCATCATCAACCCACAAGTATTCCTGTTGAATAAATAGCCCAGTACACACATCATCACATAACCGGTGAGTAATAACTTTTTTGCAAAAGCTTCTTACAATTAAAGAACGTATAAAATAATTTTTGTAAAATATTACGAGAGCATAATAAGCACAGGTGTGAGTGTCACCTTGAGAAGCGTACGGGTTATATGCGATTTGTTATAAAACCACAAAACACTCGTATATCCCCACATCTCTCACCAGATAAGAATTTTTTTTCATTTTTTTATTCCTTATCTCCGTTTCTACACGAAAACTGCTTAGTAATCTGGAATGTTTAGTAAGCCACATATAAAGGTGTAATAAAAAGTACACGACAGTCGTCGTACACGACTGTTTACACAGCATTTAAAAATATGAGCGGTGGTGGATGTATATCGAGCTTGGTTGTTTCGTTAGATAACGAGTCTTGTTAATAACGAGAGGTTTTTTTTTCAAGATAACAGGAGCAGACCTCAATTCACGATTGTGTTGAGTAAATAAGTAAATGAGTGTATTGGGGAATTGCAAATTTTTTAGTGAGAATAAGTTGGTGGAAAGAATAAGGATTGTGATGGGTTTTAAGGTCGATTGTGTTGCTAAAAACTGGCTGTGTACATTGTGTTTGGAAGATTGTTTAAAATGGAGGTAGAAGGTTGTAGGGAAGTTGCGGTGGGGTTAGTTAGGTAGTTTAAAAAATTACAAGTTAGTTGGTTAGTTAAAATGCTTTCGTTTTAAGATAGAACTTGATTAAAATTTGATTGCGAAAAAATTACATAACAAATTTTCCATAATTTACGCGAGTTCTAATTAAGCCCGTGAGTAGTTTAGACAATTAAATATTTATTATTCATGACCTTGAAACTCTCTGTTACTAAGGTTACCTACCCATAAAAGTAATTTGATACCCTAATGCTAATGAACTTGACCTTTAACCTGAAATCAAAACAATTTTCTAAAAAGATTACCTAAGACAGACAGACACATACTCCAAACCATAACCCGCATTTAAACTCCCCCACCACCACCCCAATCACAATCACCTATCTATTCATAATGTCATTCACGGCACAATCCACGTCACAAAGTCCGGATCTTGTTATCTCTCATATCACATCACCACCACGCTTCAAACCCATCATCCTCCTGCGAAAAAAAAATAATACCGATAAAGAAAATCTACCTCTATCTCTCACTCACCAGGAAAAAAACTCTGAATATCACAAACGCGTGATTGTCTCATAAACACTCAAGTGATCAATCTCCAATTCTGAGAAAATCTCCATATTTTTCGCATTGCATTACAAAATTAGATCATCTGTCATCACCGCCCCATTTCTCCTTCATCTTCACCAGACATACTAAAAATATTCTTGAAACAGATCTCATTTTAAAAACTCCATAAAACCATATCACCTTACAAGAGGGCGTACAAAAAAACAAGTGCAAATTTACACCACCTTCAAACCACACAAAAATCTAGAAGCAAAAGCTTGATTCTTTAAAAAAAAATCAAACACGGAAAAAAACGTAGAAAAAATATACTCAAACAGAAAAACGCCCCCACAAATAAAGATAGATCTAGATCTCTGAAAAAATAACATGCATATCACATCATTCTATTCATCTCACACGATTGACTCAAGCAATTACGCTTACACAGGAAATGGACGAAATAACAATCTATTCAAAAAAATATATATCCTATCATCATGCTCAGCAAACACTTTACTGCATCATCATGACTGCATGCATTTACCACATTCCTCAAACTGTCCAGTAGAAATAACACTTAAACTTGTAGTAACTCTGTAATGTGTTCAGGAAGGAAGTGACGCGTTTTTTTTACCTGTCACTCTACTTTATTTTTAAAAATCCTGAAACTACACGTTAATGATGAGGATAAAAAATGAGAAACTATTGTAAAAATCTCACACGAAAGCTAGAGAGTAACAAGGATTTCTACCTGGAAGGTTTCACTTCCGCACTTTCGTGTAGAAAAAGATCACATCCGTTTTCGTGTGTTTTTTTAAATCGAGAATGGGTCTAAAATATATTCGTATGTGTAGCTTGATCTCAATCTCTCGAGAACAGCCATAGTTATGTGTCTCCAGAATACACGTTACGTTTCTCTCTTTGACACACACGAGTATGTCCTATTGTTGTCCATTAACAATCTACTGACAATTCGACTAGAATAACACAAAAAACTACCATACGCTCCTTCTGCATATCTAATACTCTCGTATAATTTATCTATTTTTATTGTGATCATGGCTCCTCAAATCCTAGCACATAAGATCGCTATATTCCACCCACACCACATTACATTACACCTAGTATCTAGACCCCATTGGTCATCCCCACAAAACAATTTTAATGGCTAGTCCTTTTGTTCCACTAATGCTATATTTTCTAACGAGGTTACCATTTCCTGCAAGATTGAGGTTGAGCGAAAAACACAATTCGAAAAATTACCAACCTGTAGGGTTTTGCGTCTAAAAAAATCCTAGCATTTTTACTCTTTTGTAAACCACAGGAAGTTGGAAGAATACAGCGAAAATCGTACGTAAAAAGATTTGGTGTCTAATATAGCAACAGAGAGCATCGAAAAACCTTATCGATATTCATCTGCAAATTCTGTATCATATAACCTGCTGAAGCGTTTGCTACCGAACAATAGGTAAACTTACTATATACACTACTACTGTACTCTCTCAAAACATCATCTATTCCACACGTTACAAACATATTCGTCTGATGAACGGGAGTAACCTTTATCCACACAGATCACCATCAACCACGTATCATCTCAAACAATCTCGCGTCATAATATTTATTCCTCGCCAATTTTTTTCCACATTTTTCATAAGCGTTGTTTATCTGTAAACATGTTTGCCCATTAAAAACCCTTTTTGTGTGTGTGGAATAATTTTTTAAGCAAAGAATCATAAAAAAAGGACGGCTATTTATACACAGTAATTAAGCGATCATGATGATTTCATAGAGACATGACTCATCTATATAATGACAAAGAGGAAACGTATTTCTACTCCGTCCACACATCTTATTCTCCGGAAGTTCCGCCGTCTAGAGGGGAAGGGAGTATCACTATCGTGGATTCATGCAACCGTGTACGAGCTTTTTAAATTTTAAAATTCCACCATACCTGTTCATGTTTGTATCCGTGTCGGTCGTTCACTCGATTGAAAACTTGGAAATATTATTGTTGGTAGAAAAAAATCATGATGGTGATCTTCACGGTCAAGTATTGTAGGAAGAGTGGGGTTTTTAGGAAGAAATTTTTGTAGGGAAATAACTATACACGATTGAATTTTAAAATAGACCCAGCTGTGTGTGGAAATGAAGAGAGAGAAAAAATGCTCTGAAAGCTCTTTTGATGAACTGGTGAAGAAGAAGGGGAATCTAGTTATGAATAAAAATTGTTTGAACATCTGTCGCTCTTTTGGAAGCAAGAATAATTTTTACCTGGGTATCTATAGTGAGCGCAGTTGGTTGATGAGTATGAGGAAAAAATGCATTTTTTTTGGAGGTTTATGAAAAGTTGGTTGATGAGTGTGTGTTGGTATGCTAGTCATTCGATAAGCGAGTTTAAAGATGTTTATAAGGTTGTTGTTATGTTTGGTAATTTTTCAAGCACAGGTTTAAATGCATTCTTAATATGCTTGTAAATATGGTAGTTAATATGGCAACTATTTTTTATGCATTCGATAAATTCATTACAAGAAAAACACTTTTCCCAAAGAAAATTCCTCCTCTAAAATTTAAAACCGCATTTAAACCATATAAACAACATTCTTAAAAAACATCTGTAACACAAAACCACAAGAATCCCAAAAAAACCTCACCACCCACCCACATCCATCCCAGCTGAAGAAACTCCTTTCTTCAAAACATTTTTACTCGGCCTTTCCTCCCCTCTCATCCATCTCGAATGGGTTTTCTTCTAACGAAAACCACTTGTACTTTTCTTATCCATTCTTTCTTGAGAGGTTTACACTCTCTCTCGAGAAGGGTCGAGTAGCGTGCCATTCAAACCCATAAATGCGTGCGTGATCCTTCTCATATTTCCTTCCAAGATCGTAATCTCGTACAAGAAAACACACACCTGCTCCGGTCGCTTACACTCTTCGTCAACACGCACGCACGTCTTTGTATTTTAACACCCACGTTACGTAACCCATTCATAAAAGAACATTAGTCAGTACGATACTTGAAGAAATTAAGTCATATCCTGGACATAATCTTGCGTGCCGCCATACACTGTTGTAAATGGGCGTATATTCCATTTTTAACCCTATTTATTTAAGAAGGTGGATATTTAACACCATTTCTCGCTAAAAATCATGCTAATTAGTAAACAATTTATCGTACGTGTCAAACCCATAAACACCGCGAATTTACGACCAAATATTTATTCTTGAAAAAGAGGTTAAGTAAACTGACAATATAGCATTCAAAGACTCACGATTCAGTACATCTTGTGTCGAAATTAAATTAAAGCGTTTTTCCCCGTATAATTTGTGTGTAAAGAATTATTCAACGCGAGTGCTTATCAGTCTAAACGCTTATCAAAGCATAGATACGAGGATAAGTCACAAGCTACGTTCATTTCCATGATCTCGTTATTTTCTTTTGGTTCAACTGAGATATATTACGTTTACGATGATACACGTACGAGACACCTTGCAAAACATATCAGCTTATCTCAAAGCGAAAAATGGTGACGAACAAGAATGTATGATTAAAAGCGGATCGATTAGTTTTACAAGGAGGTTCGAAGGGGAAAGATGTCTTGAGTATTTTTCAGAAGGGTTGAGGTTTTATACATTGTTCACAAAAATCGTGACAAAAGAAACAAAGAAAATTTTAACCCAGCTGCTCCAGTTTAACCCGTTTATGATCTCTAAACATTTTCTTGTGTCTCGTGCGACGTGCGTTACTCCTTTGTTCGGGAAAAAAAACAATCTTGACTATACTTTGACTCGTGCGATTGATCGTGTTTTTTTTCTTCAGCTGCTGGGTATCTTTGAACGTAAAGTATTTTGACTGCTGCTACCATGAGGTTTCTTACCAGGTGTGTATACAATTTTATTTTTTCATATTATTTTTTCCTCATTTCTGGAAACTCATAAATTTAGGTCAGTTAAATAGACCGTGATATTACATAGCAGATGTAATTAAACAAGACAACGAAACATCTCTATTTAAGCAAGTAACTCTACTCTAAAAAGTTTCTAGTTTCACTTTAATTGATTTGTTATATAACCAAACAGAAAAGCTCTTTTCCCAACCCAAACAAAGAAAACATGCAATACCCCAATCAAAACTACACATCGCATGACATCCAAATTCTTCACCCATCACGATATACTCAAAAAGAAAAGCACTAGATTGAAAGATTAGCGTTTTCACAAACAAAAACTTGTGACCACACCGGACACAAGAATATTTTTAAAAATTGTCTCATAAAACCATTCCGTCTATGAATGATTTATGAGCGTGTAGAGAAATAATCCTTAAAGCAACCCATCATACCCGAAGCCCTATCATTTTAGAACAGAGATAATGACACTCTAACATACACACTCATACGGTTTCTGTTGAGAAAATATTCCGTAACTTTTTATGATTGGGCTAACATCAATTTTTTTTTGACATAAACACAGCAATTTTCTTTTATTGAAGCTCTTAAGCTTTTTTTCGTGGTTCTATAGAAACCTTACGAGTTTTGATAACGGGGTTTGGTTTAAGTAAATCTTAGACTGATAGTTTGGAAACCTTGTAATACACCAGTAATCTTAGGAATAACAAACATTGATTTTTTTTTGTAAACGATGTTGAGTGGTTATGCGGGTTTTGGTATCATGTTGCTAACGTAACTTCTTTGTACACGAGTGTAGGGGGAATGTCACTATAAAAATCGATTAATGCATCTTTCCTTACAAAATCGCTAAAATCATCAGAAATACTTGGTTTTGAAAAGGTTTGAGAAAAACTGAGAAAAAGCAATTAATCGATCGATTATCTACGCAATTGCGTTGGTTACACGTATAAAATGGCATGCATATCCGTTTCACAGTATCTTGCAAGTCATCATGTGTAAACGCATCTCTCGTACATTCTCAACCTGAAACATCAGCACAGGTCTCTATCGTCTCTCTCCCATTTTCTCCAGACAAACTTCCAGGTACACAAACGCGCTCAAAATAACACTATAAAAATTTTTACCCGCCGATATCTATCCTACCCACTTATTCTTTTTCCCATCTGTCCATCTGCTCGTATAAAAACTAAACTCCTTTTAAAAGTTGGAGATAGAGAGGCAGATGTTTTGAAAAGCAACTGAAACACAAAAAACCTTAAGCACGCGTCCTCTTTTTTTCCTCTCTCTCCCTACAAGACCCTTTAGTAGCTCCCCTTCGTAAGAACGAGAAAACTGGTTTGTTCAATTCTTTTTACGTATATTTTCTCCAGATGCATTGCATACACTCAAATCTCCAGGTCCAAAATATACGTTCCTTCTACCCATCAACATCATCATCAGACAGAACAACGAGAGAACTGAGAACGTACACAAAAGAATATTGCATTTTTTCCTTTTCCATTCCTTACCCAACCGCCGCTGATCGTGTGCCAAGCACACTTTTATCCAAAAACTTTACCATCTCTCCTCATCATCCCAAAAAGATGCACACCGATCATAATCAAAAGACACACATATATTTTTAGACCTACCCAATTTTTTCGGTGTGCACACACATACCCTTCCGGGTAAAAACTCACGACGTCACAAACAAAAGAAAACGTACCCTACGAAAAATAATCATCCCGTCGTCCCTTCATGTTAGGGTCTCTCCATACAAAACTATAAACCCGGGGAAGGTACATTTATCCCCCCGAAAAAAAACCCTCACTTATCCTTACAAAAAAAAATGTGGCAGATGTTCTGTATATCTCGTCGCGAGACAAAAATCTTGTGTATTATATTTGCACCGTCACGATTACGTTACGCTACGTTCTTCTCTCTAAACCTTAAACTTGGCCTACATTTTTTTCCCAACGAGAGGGGAATATATTTTTCTTTTTCTCAACAAACCGAGTTAGGTTGCGTTAAAAGTCCCCCGAGTATTTTATTCTCCGGGAAATATATGTGTGTATTTTTTCGGTGGTACGTATTCGATACTAAAAATTCCGCCTTCTTCCTTTTTCCATGAACAAAACTTGAACCCTCGCTTAAACTTTTTTATTACGCGAAATAAACCATGGCCTAGAAGAATAGTTACGAGGGGTTCCTGTAAGAAAAACGCAAGCTTTTAATCTCTGTTGACAATCTACTAAAGTCCGGGGGAAAATAGTACAAAGTATTTTTCAATAGGTTATAAATAGATGCATGGTCAGCTGCAACCACTTTGCAATATCTCTCCTTTATTTCTCCAGCGACATCTGCGTTCTTAAAGTTTACAAACAAAGTATGTTTACGTTTTTTTAAAGAACCTGAAAGTTTAAAAGGTGGAATGAATGAAAATTCCTTACAGGAACACCATTTCCTATGACTCATTTTGACACATGCAGCTAGTTCATTCATTCTTAACCTCACCTGAGCGTATATCCTTGATACTTTTTTCTGAAAGAAATGCCGAGACATGCAGGCTCACCCAAGCGTACTTACAGGACACAGGACATCCATGTTACTATGATTTCTTGGTTCGAAGAGCACGCGAGTTTATCAGTCAGACTTGATAAAAAGAAAAGACTCAATTGTAATATACTCTCTGGAGGAAGTTAACAAGTATGAATTAATAATTACAAGAGCGGAAGTTTTTTTTGAAAAACTTGTGAGAAAATACAAATCATGAGGTTGGTGAACGGTCCAGTAACTCACACAGGTAAAAGTGGATAAAACACGGAACTTGGCTTCCGGAACTTTATTCGAAGGGATATGGCATGGGTGTGTGTGTGTTTTTTTTGTGGTTGTGTGTGAGAATGCTCGTGTTTGTCAGTGAACTTGAGCGATTTTTTCGACAAAGTGGAGTAGGGAGTAGTGTTATTTTTTTTGAGTCTCACGGTGCTGGTATTTTTTTGGAGCATAGTAGCTTGAGTTTGTATGCTGCGTTTGTTGATCGTAATCAAGCATGTATTTTTTTTCGCAGTCATAAAATATGCATAAAAAATTGTATCGCTGATCTGACTATCTGACTGTTCCATTTTCCATGGGAATAACTTGACTGGACAGTTTAGTTTCAAGTATCCTACCAGCATACACGATTAATTCAATTGACAAGAACTGTTACTTAAGAACACACTCTCATGATCAGAATAAAAATCTTCAAGATGAGTACAACGTACACAACCAGTATACTCAAAATTATCATAAGAAGCACCCAATAAAAAGCATAGAACATTCGTCCCCGACCGAATGACTGGCAAAGGACAAACAGATCAGAGACCATTTAAGTACATTGCGTTTCATTGTCTTAATCTAGCGTGATTAAAGCTTCGCTTCTTATGAAAACGTACGAGAGAGCGAGGATGAGTTGGATATGGAATAATGCTTTTGTGGTGGTGGTAGAGAGACACATGAATTGGAGAAACGAGGATGTGGGACTTCCTTTTTAGGCTTAATTTAAAAGTAAATCTTCTTAAATTGGGGTCGAGTCGTGCTACTCGTTTTTATTGTCTCGAGACATTTTTTCATGATCATCAAAAGCTAAGCTTCACTGAACTTCACTGGTGTGTATGGGGCTACGTGTAATTCTCAATAATTCTCAACGGTTTTGTAAAGAAAATGTTAGAATTATATTTTTGAGAACACCTGGAAGAAGGAGTCAAACCCGCATTATTTCATAAGAACACTCGTTATTTTACCATAGAACACGACCGTTACACACGGGTTTTATATCTTTCCCCCTCCTCACCCGTCTTGATATTCTCGAGAAACTCGACGATACTTCCTTCCGTGTTTAAAAAACTTAATGCTGGTATCCTCTTAGAGAAAAAAGGGGAAAATTGTATTATTCTTTGCGTGTGCCTTATGAGAAAGGTGTACAATCGTAATTTCCGGCTTTGTACACTCGTTTGAGTAATGATTAATGGGGGACGAGACTCTTTTACCTGTGTGTGCTATATTATTCTATTTTCAAATTTCCACCAAGTTTCCGAACCATATGGGATTGTACACGCAAAGAAACGAGTCTTGATGACTTACTGACTTGTTGATGGGTTATATTTTTAGCCGTTTTTTGTCTTATTCTAATTTCTAACGGAAGTTCACGGGCATTAGTTGTTGTGACAGTAGAAAGCATCGTAGTGACTCATGTTACAAATTAAAAAGTTGTTTACTCTTGCTTTTACGATACAATTTTTACAACTGTTTGCTCTTGGGTAACAGAGAGAGGTTTTTTTTCTGGGGAGTTTCTGTAGAAACAAAAAGTTCTGTCTTTATAGCAAAAGCAATAAAAAAAATCGATACGACTCATTTACGTTAAATCAAACGTGTACGGTATTGAGTGTTAAATTAAGTGGTTCAAGAAAAAGCATTCGGTTTCCAGAGAGAGGCAGAGATGAGGTTTAAATCAGAAGAATAAGGAGTAGTAGCGTCATGTACTCTATCATACGTTAGAAAAAATGGCAATACAGACAGATACGCTACCACATTCGCGTTTGTAAGTAGTTTACCACACAGCACAATAAATATTACTACAATTCCACACATGCTTTTAAATACCCCACATAAAAACGCAGCATGCATCGCATCATCAAAAGAAATCATATAAAAAAAATCGACCCCTTCTTACTCACTCTTGTAGACACACAACAACTCTGCTAGCATCAGTAACAACGGCAGATGTTTTTTCTTCTTACTCACAACCACTGGCTTCTTTTCATATTCCTTTTCAAACAATATATTGTATGCATCCTAAACAGCAACCGAAACCCTCAGCTAAATGATGGGAGAAGAACCCCTTGAAGTCCCCAACATCACACATCCACTGCAAAACCCTTCAACCCAGCTACACAGCTACAGATCCCAGATCCCCTCAACCCAGCAGCTCCAGCTCCTGGACCATCAACTACCCAACACTAGCAACCCACAACAACCACCACCACCGGAACTCACAAACTGGCCAGGAGACTCTACTGAACGTGCGTGCAGTCGTGAGAGGATAGTCAACGCGTTCGAACGTGCGCAGCAGCAGCAGCAGATATCTCAGGTATCTGGAGGCGCACAAGCTAAACAGCATCAGCAGAATACACGTAGAACTCGACATCGGGTTGACGCTGGTGAGCCCCGTGGGTGCTTTAACACGAACCCTAACGTTCCAAACCTACAGGGTCATTGGGGAGGTAGTCCTAATCATCATAGGTCACAGTACACGAACAGGTTCGTTCCCCATTTGTTCCACCACCAGCACGCTGGTAATCAGAACTTTATAAACCAGTTTAGTGGGTGTAGGAGATCACCTCCAAGTGATCCGTACTATTTCCAGCCGATGAAGATGCTCTCAGAGTTTATCTCATCGGCATCAGCAGTAGCAGCAGCACAGGCTGCAGGTCAGAGTAGTAGCCCTGCGTCGAGAAACACGAGGTCAAGTTCAGGGGGAGGATCGTCGAGAGACCAGCTACTCCTCCGCGAGATGTTGTGTAAAAACGCAGAGAGACCCGAAGGGGTGAACAACAACAACAAGTACGAGTACGAAGAGGATGATAGCGCTTCACCTAGCAGCGAGAAGAAAGGAAAACTAGAAGGTATGATAGGACTGATGATGGACAAGTTGAGTGGTGGTGGTAGTGACGGAGAGCCGGAAGTGTCGAGAGAGAACAACGAGCAACACGAGAAACCAGTCAGTTCAGAAGGTGGTGATGGTGGTGCTAGTGCGCAGGACAGTAATATGGAAACTAGTGTTGTGAACGTGAGCACCAAGAGCAGCGCTGCTGACCTGTTGAATAATAACACGCAGGGGAGTGGGCCTCAGCAACGGAATAAGAGGAAAAAGTATCAGCCTCAGAGGAGTGATTTGGTGGACATGAGTGGGGAGATTGAGGGGAAGATTGATGAGGATCTGGACGAGTTTGAGGAGATGATTGAGGAGGAGGAGATTGGGGAGGAGGATGAAGGGAGACGGGTGACGAGGAGTCAGAATAGGAGGGAGGAGCAGCAGCAATCTGGTGAGTATAACTTGTTTTATCATTTTTTATGAATTTTTGGGGTAACTCGAGACAGTCATGTTATTACACGAGAAAACGTGAGGTTGCTTCTTAACGTGTGATCTCAAGCAAAATTCGTTAATAATTTTATTTCCACTCCCCAAAACTCTTTAATTGGGTTAATTAGAAGAACGTTAAAAAGAAAGTTCTCGTACTAATTAAAAGCACAAAAAAATTGCGTCACAAGAATCCTTATACGATCTAATTAGTACGATTTCTAGTCCCCCTGTTTCTCCTATTGTCATTTTTAATTAGTAATCTTACGTGATGTGAAATGTTGCAATCCGATACAAAGATCGAGCGTAATTAAAAAAAGAAAAGTGCCGTATTAGAACAACACAAAAGAGTCATTTAGAGTCAAAGCGAAAAAAAGAAACAAAAGAAAGTTCAAAGGAAATACGACACGACAGAGACACGACACTGTTTTAATTGAAAAAAAATTGCTCGTAGGTTCTCGGGCTGTAACTCCAACAGAGATGGATGAGGACTCGCCTGCGGATCTTACAAAAGTGGGGGGTGGTCGGGTCAAGAGGAAGATGGAGGAGTACATGTCGGATCTGGATGAGGATGAGGCGATGTTGCTGAGGCAGGTGGCGAGTGGTAGTAGGTCCAGTGCGGCTACTACCAATCCGGATGATGCAGAGTCTGTGACGTACGAGAATGAGGAGGATGAGCAGGAGGCGATGATCAATGATGACTGTCAGCATGATAACGATAGGGAGCAGGAGATTGGGAGTAGGAGGACGCTTCCTGTTGTTAGGAATTTGATGAGGGGGCATCAGGTGAACAGGAGTGTTAAGGAGGCGCCGTTGACCAGGCAGTTGCTCACGAGTGAACGTAAGTTGGATTTTTTTAGTATTTTGCATGAAATTTAATCATAAATAGCATCGTGTCATATAATTCATAACCCATCGTATCCCAACAGGCCCCACATCAACCCCCCCAACAAACGACAAGCACTCTATCCTCCGCCCCCAAATCCACCGCAACGTAACCCCCGAGCTCCAAAACGGTCTACCTCCCCCAACCACCCCACCAAACAGTTTCTTAAACCAGTGGAAAGACAATTTAAAAACCACACTCATCTCACATATCAACGAGCTAGTAGACGCCCAGTTCAGTTTATTACTAGGAGGTGGTATGATCCCCCCAGGAGCATCACTCCCAATCCCCCCACACCTACAACAACGTCTCCTCCCCCCACCCCCACAAGACCATGACAGGAGATCCCTCCGCGAGTCAAACAACCCGAGAATCGAGCATATTAAACCAGAACAGAAACGGACACCACCACCACAAAATACCCAAATGCCCCCGAGGTCACACACACCTCGTGACATTCCACAGCAGAAGCCGTTGATGCATTTGAATGGAGGGAGTGTCATGTCTTCAGACAAGCTAATGTCACCACCAATGTCGGATGCTAAGAAGCTCCCAGTTGGAAGGGCTACCAACCCAGATCGAAACCAAGAGTACCCTGGAATCCCACCAAGGTTCCCATTTATGCAGAACAACGAGAGGTCGATCATTCAAGCTACCCAACAGAACGGGAAACCAACACACTTTACAAACGCGCTAGTTGGGTTATCTAACCATCATTTACAGCAGCAAGCCGTTGCAGCGGCGGTAGCAGCTAACGCAGTGGCAGCAGCCGCAGGGATAGAGAACATGTTCGATAATGACGGGGCACTCAGTTTGGTGGTGAACAGGGGGAATGGTGCTGGGAACGGGAACTCTGGGCCAGGGATCAATGATCTCGTGCATGGCAATGTCACGCCGAGGAAGAAGCGGCATAAGGTAAGGGAAAAGCGTTTTTGTTATTTGCATTTAATTAGCATATAAACCAAGCATACTCATCATATCACACCATTAACTCACAGGTCACGGACACCCGCTTGACCCCACGAGCAGTCTCCCGCCTCCTAGGCCAAGTAGACACAACCCCAACATCATCAACCTCCCCACTCTACGACCACCACCCCCAATCATCCCCCCAAAGCTCCCCCCACCACCACAACAACAACACCCCAATCGAGCCCCGCTCCATCTTACAAAACGGCACCCCACCCCCACGTAACGAAAAGCCCCACGACAGATCAACCCCCCAATCATCCCAACCCTCAAACGACCCACCCCGCTCAATGTTCAACCCATTCCACCCCCCAGGCTCCACCCCAGGATTCTTCCACCCAGCAGCACTAGCAGCGGCAGCAGCAGCAGGCCACCCAATCCACCCATCCCAACTCCGCCTCGACAGCCCCCCAATCTCCTCCAGCCTCCTCCACCCAGCCCTCCAAAACCCATCAGAGTACGTCGAGCGACTCCGTGAAATGTCAATGGAACAAAACCACCACGAGCCCCGAAACACCCGAGTAGGTAGCGACAACGTCGTGGTCCGCGACAGAGGTGAACACCACCACCACGCCAGCTTGCGAGAATTCCCAAGCGTTCGAGGTCTCCGTGACAGGGGTACAGGAGGAGGTGGGATCATGCTCAGCAACGACGTTCTCGATTTAATAGGACGAGCTGGCTCTGCAGGTGGATCAGACTCTGGTGGGGAGAGTGGTTCTGGAGCTTTCGAACTTGGAGGGGGCGGTGGCGGTGGGATGTACTGTAAGTACAGTGAGTTATCTTTTTTTCTGTGTTTGTTTGCTTTCGCTTCACTCTTTAAAGATGCATGAGAATTGAGACTAATGAGATGCGATAACTGTTATGAGTAGTTCGATTACCTGCATTAGTAATTATTAAGAGCATAGCATAGCTATAAAAGTATAAAAAAAACAAGATTTTCTGCAAGTAAGCAGCCTGAGACCTCATTAAGAAGTCAGTAAAAGAGTAGAGTAGCAGAAGGGAAAACACACTATTGACTCAACTGGAGCAGACGGTAGATCGCACCTGTTCGTAAAAACATATCATTACCATATTCTATTCAGCTCTTTTAACACACCAGCCATTTAAGATGGAGATGAGTTTAAATAAGGAAGTCAACTTGACGTAGATGCTCTAGTTTAACTGCTTTAAATATTCTTTATGTGCTTAAAAAAATTGTCTCAAAATACCTATTCTTCTGCAATACCTGCTTCACCACACTTACGCCATCGTATTACCAATAAACTAACTAAACCTCTTATTACCCAGGCCACACCACATCAACCCTGACCCCAATGCACCTCCGCAAAGCAAAACTAATGTTCTTCTGGACCCGCTACCCATCATCCGCCGTGATCAAGATGTACTTTCCCGACATCAAGTTCAACAAGAACAACACTGCGCAGCTTGTCAAGTGGTTCTCGAACTTTAGGTACGTCTACTTTCTTTACTAATTAATCGTAATTTTCAAACTCGTCAGACATTCGCGATGCAAAGAGTAAAAAGTTTGGAGGATTCAGCATCTTTTTTTCTCCACACATCCTATTAATAATAATTAGGGAAAAATTGGAGAAAGAAGCACTTTAAAAAATGTACTCGAGTTTCTGTTCTTAATTGCATGGTAGTCTCATCTTTCACTAGTTCATCTTGAACTGTTGTTAGTAGTTACGTATGCAAAGTAAGTTTGTACAGAGTACACACAAGATCGTGTGTTCCCCCATTATTTTCATGTGTGTGTTGAGATGTTCGTAGGAGGGGGTCGTTCATACCAGACAAGCTGGTTTTTTATATAAAAAACCTACTTTTTTCTTTTCAATTCCCACAAATACTAAACCATGCGTACTGAACAACCCCACACACTCTTCTCTCAACTTCCCACACACGACTGATCAAAGAGAATCGTTAAAAAACTTTCTTTCTCCACACACGCTAATAAGAATGTTGTTACCCACACACTCGAGCTACCCCCCCACACATGATCACAATAAGACAATACCCCGAGAAAAACACTCTAATTACACACACTCGAGTGTATTCGTAATTAAAACCTTTGCCTAGCGAGTCGTGAGAAATGCGAGTAATGAGAAAAAAGATGAGTTGCTAATTTTTGTACCGTTGGTTTCCAGGGAGTTCTACTACATCCAGATGGAAAAGTATGCGAGGCAGGCGCTGAGTGAAGGAGTTAAGAGTTCTGAGGACCTCGTCGTCACGACAGACAGTGAGCTGTACAGGGTGCTCAATCTTCATTATAATCGGAATAATCATATTGAGGTGAGTTGCATACACACATGCTACACAACTCATAAAGAAACGAACTAAAAACCTCGTAATTTCTCCCCAGGTCCCATCCAACTTCCGCTACGTAGTCGAGCAAACCCTCCGCGAGTTCTTCAAATCAGTACAAGCCGGAAAGGACGCCGAGCAATCCTGGAAGAAGGCTATCTACAAGGTAATATGATAAGAAAATATAACTCTATGTTTAACTCACAAAAAAACCTCTACGACACAGATTGTTCTAATATCCCCAACCGTTTTCTTAACTTTTTCCCCACAAGCAGATCATAGCCCGCCTCGACGACCCAGTCCCCGAATACTTCAAGTCTCCAAATTTCCTCGAACAGCTCGAATGATTGACAAAGACCTTCCCCCCCATCCCGCTCCCGCCACCTCCACCACATCCACACCACCTCGTTCCCCACTGCCTACCATTCCCCCCACCACCTCTAATCCCCCCACAATTCCAACACCAGTTCCCACCACCACCTCCCCTCCACGCCTCATTCCCCCGACTCTTACACCCACAAGACTCCCGAGTACTATCCCCACCAAACAGATTCAACCCGTTACTCCCGTTATACAACCCCCGCCCCCACTCAAGTTTCACCCGACTCCCAAGAATACTACCCGGGGAAGGTAATTCATTCGAACAACACCACTTTGAAGACCAACGCTACACACCTCTAACGTTGCAACACCCAGACCAACAATCCCCAAAAGACCAGGACACGACCCAACCCGCCGAGCAGCCACCGCAATAAACCACACAGTCTGCAGTACAAAAAAAAACTGTATAAATCATCTCCAAGTGCCTTTCACATGTAAATATCGTCACATCATCATCATCACCATTCCAGTATGCAAAAAAAAAGCAACACTAACAATGCAACCTCGTATACGGATGTTTTAATGCAATACATTTTTAATTTCACGTTTAATTGTACAAGCTAGTCTGCACCCACAATTTTAACACGTTTGTTTAAACCCCAAAGTTGTATAAAGTACGCATGTAAGTGCACGCTAAAAACACCACACACATTTGCTAGTCACTAAGTCAAAAAAAAATTGTAAATAAGCTAGTTAATTGATCGGGGTAATTTAAGAAAATATTTCATGGGACTTTATAACTTATTTTATCGTGGGATAATGTTTACCAAAATTGTACATGATTGTAAATATGAGATTGTTGAGTATAGTGTATCTTTAAAAACTTTTCCATTTATCATGTTTCTTAGATGTTCTAGATGTTTTTTGGAATTGAATAAAAATAATTGAAATTAAACTCGTGTGCTTCATTTTCATGGTCCTTGTTTACCCGGGTTCCGGGGAGAAATCGCATGAACGATTGAGTAATAAAAAGCATCACGAGAGACTCTCTCGCAATCGATCGCAATAAATTTTCATGTAAAAAAAAACTAACTCTCGTTCACAAACGTATCGCATTGCTTGTCCGTGTAGCTCGCGGGTTCCCTTTCTTAGCGAGTATTCAAATTTTCCCTTTCATGTTACACAAAAGGAGCACTCTTGTTCACAAAAGTAAAGAACGAGAACTCGATGCAAAACATCAAAAACATCTTTTGGTGTGGTCAGAACAGCGCGACAGAGACGCAAAGAAGATTAAACACACGGACACTTTGAATCAACACGACATCATTACGACGCGTTCTATGCCTTGAAGGAGAAGGTGAAACACAAAAGCACGAGACGTTTTATTAATCGTGTAGAAGGGTGGTGGTGGTGAGCATAATAAAATGAAAGAAAATTAAAGAGGAAACGGATTTTGTTACTAATAAAAGGGATGTTGAGATTGATTAGGAGTGTAAGACATGAGACGAGACAACGAGAGAAACAAGGAATTCGTCAAAAGAAACATCAGTGGAAATATAAGTCGGGTGGTGGTGGTGGTGTGTGTTCTTAATCATTACTAAGATGATGAGGTTTGTTTTAGGTATACTGAACATCGTGTTTCTTGTGTCGTCGTGGTTTTAATCTCGGGAGATAGACCGTTATAAATTAATTGACGTTAATAAATGGGCTTTGATGTTTCGGGGGGGATTGGGGTTTGCAGTTTGGTGATTTGCGATTGTTTTGGGTGAAATTTGAGTTGCGGAAATATGATGGTACGCGAATTTCTTCAAGTTAACTAATGGGTAAGGTAAGAAAAAGCATCAAGCATTCGTTTTGTAGATGTGCATAACAGCTCGTTTCGTAGTATGCATTAAAAAAATCGACATCTCAATTATCAAAACATGCAAACCCGTCTATCATCACAAAAACATCATAAAACTTGCAAAGAAAAAAGCATCATGTTACGTACTTTCTCCTGTGTGCATACCTTGTATGTAAATTTAATGTACAAGAAATTACTTGAAAGAATTTACTTTCTACTTGAGAAAAAAGATTTCCATCCACATACGCACCATATCAATTATCCAAAACATAACCCTTCAACATGCTTAAAAATCATCTCAATACCAAAACATCGTATTTGCTACGTACTTTCTCTATACTTCCTCAACATATCTTTCAAACTCAAAAAATATCTCAACACAACCATGCATCCCAAATCTACCCAACCCGTTAAAAAAATGACATTCCACTATATCAACAAAACCGAAAAACCTAAATAATTCAAGAGAAAATCCGTACACACTCTCAGAAAATAATGATCTCAAGAACCCCCTTTACATCACAACCTGAAGAAACATTTAAACATTCCCTTTCCACGTGCACAACTACTAACTTTAAAATTTCACTACCCATCCCATTTACATACTGCGGTCGTACTCAAAAAAAAAACAAGAAAGTTAAAAAACTCTCTGTCTCTGAAAAACACGATCATTAATTAATTCTTAACATCAAAAGAATCCAAGAGAAAGTTGAACCCACTCTCCAAAAAAATGATCATCTTCCTATTTACGTATCTCGAGGGTTCTTGTAAGAGTTTTTTTACTCACAAGAACTTTAACAACATGCCATAGTCTTAATGAAAAGGTGAGGTTCGGGTATAATTGGTGTCTTTTCCTGGCTCTGTTGTTTAAACAACTCGGGGTTCATTAGCGGGATAATAACGTAAAACGTGATAATGATCATTAACAGGCGAATAAAAAGAGACAAACAAGGTTTCGGAGGAAAAAGTCTTAAGTTTTTACTCTCGTTTTTATTTAATGAGGTTAAAAGACGAGCAGAGTAATTAGTGGAGAATGGGTAGAGACGAAGACTGTGTATTTGGGAACGTAATAAAATGGGAGAGAACTAGAAGAGAAGTGGAGAGAAGGGGAGAGAACTGCGATGAAAAGAGAAATGCGATCTAAGAGAAATGGTGGAAAGAAAACTGGGAAACGTTACGTCATTTCAGGCGAACACTCTCCCCATCTTGTTCTCAAAAAAGGTTCAAGTTCTTTTTAAAAATGGTAAAAACCCAACCAAAAAATCCAAAATTCACGCTTGAGCTCCACCTATCACGGCTATCATGAACGAGATAGAAAAAATTGTTTTGAAAAAAATTGTGTATCATTTTTTTTCTCCAGCTCATGTATCACGTATCAAGTTGAGCTAATGCGCTTTCAGTGGCGTGTGTACAAGTTGTAGGTACAGAACAACTACCTTGTTATCTACCAAAATCCACCATGCAGATCCGCCACTGCCCAATTTTTTCTCTTTCTCTGCACAAAAAAACCCTGACACCGATACCCATCCCGAAAAAAAATGTAATCTTGATATTTCCCCCACCACTCGAAGGATGACGCTCCAGCATAAAATCCAACGGTTATTTAAGCAAGTATTAAAACCCCGCCTCAAGAGAAAGCAACTCGGATCTTCCCCTGCTATAATTATGCAAATTCAGAACCTATTTCCACGTACTCCTGCCGCACACCGAAAATCTTCCAGCTTAATTGCACAAAGGGAAGAATAATCAAACGAACGTAATGAATCAGCATTAGAAATCATTCTTACCCAACAACACGAAAGAGTTACCCATAAAGAACAAAAGCGACGAGAAAACCCCGCACCGCTTCATTAAAAAATGTATGATGTTACGAGAGTAGACTAGTGGTCAGTATGAAAAAGCAAAGAGAGAAAAGCCCAGCGGGAGGACTCTCTGGACATTTGCAAAGATATGCACACCACATCTGAGAATGGTCTCTACACTCTCTCTTTGAGTCATTTGAGAGAGACGCTTTTGTGTGAGATCGGTTGAGTGGGTTGTAGAAAAGGGGTAGTGTGTAAAAAACATGCACGTGCGGTCACTTTTTCTTTTTTAGGAGGTGGGGTGGTGGGGGGGAATTGGTGGGTTGTGTGGTGGACAAGTGGAAGAGAGTGGATGGGGATAAGATATGTGTGTTTTAACTCATCTCGGAAGAGAGGAATATACGGAGATATTCATGTATAGAATGTTGAGCGTGTCGGTCAATATCTTGAGCAAATCGCATCAATCAGGATGGCGTGTGTGCGAAATGTCTTGTAAATGGGTGTATGATAAATGTGTTTTTGATTGGGGATGGTGATACGTGTGAGTGGGTTTGTTAGTGTATATGTTTATGGAACGTATCGAAATGTAGAGTGGTATTTGTCTGTTGTAATTAGTGATTGATGTTAATTATGATTTGGTTGGTTTTATGAACGTTTTAGTGTTGACTGTGTATGGATGTAATGGCAAGAGAACTTTGAGACAAATCGAAGAAACTGCTTCTTATGAAAAGGAGGTGGAGAAAGCATTTTGGACCTCGAGAGTTGAGCGATAAATGATAATAGTAGCATGTAGAGTATAACTTTTAGTACAGTTGAAAGTCAAAAGCTCTGATGATAAAGAAAGCTATGCTGAACGTAAATCTAGTTGCATTGAATCTAGAGATAGATTTGTAGAAGCAGTGGTAGCTTCTGTAGCAAACAGCTCTCATTTCATCACAGGTTTTAGAAGCGAATGAAGATGAAACCGAAAAGGCTCGTGTATGATCTTCAAGTAAAAAAGTATTTAGCCTTGGTTTTCATAGTCTTCTTTTGTTGTTTCTTTTGCATCAGGTTTGTAAAGTCTGCTTTATACTAACCTATTCTAATGTTAATAGATTGCTTTCGGTAATGTTCCTTGAGAGATGAAATGAAAGAAATTGTATTTTTTTATATCGTAATACAAGTAATACATAAGGATGTTTTGACATGTATGTATTTTTTTGGAATGTCATTATGAAGATATTAAAGGCATTTTTTTAAATAACGAATTGAATGATTGAAACCATGAGTTATTTTTAGATTAAATTTGATAGAAAAAGTTGTTTTTAATTTCAGTGACGTTCGTACATTTTATTAAATTATGTATAGTTATGTGTACTACCTGTATTCCTGAAACATATCATAAACATAGGAAATTATGTGGGTTTGACTGATCATTGGTCTCATTGGCTTGCTTTCCTCTGGTTAGTTGAGAGCATCTCTGCATCAGAACAATTCGGATTCATTGTAGGAATGTACCATTTCTCGGCTTTCTCACAGTGTACGTAAAAGTAAGTAGAAAGTAACAACTTTTGTTGTAAGAAGTAAACGTTGCATAATTCAAACATGCTTTAAAACAATCTTAGTATTTACAGTATATACATCAAAAGTCAACACAGCATTTTTCATCTTCAAATCAAAGCAAGAAAATGTCTGAATGCCAATGCCAAAGAATGGAAATTTATTTTAGGTTGATTTTGAAATTTAAAACTAAATTTAGACAGGTTGCCAATTTTAAATATTCAAATCCTTTCTCCAATGATTCAACTATTTTTTGAAAGGACATTTTTGGCGACGTTGCTACTTTATCAAAAACTACTATAATAGTACGTTACAGTAGATGTTACAGTTCACCGCGACAAAAGTATTCATTCCACTAGAGAATCAGATAGAAACACTATGTATTATGTAATTTTTGCACAAAAATTTGACTTCATCGTGTAGTAGCAAACAACGTACATAAAGAAGCTCTTGGCTTTCAAATACATAGGTTAGTACTTAAAAGTAACACGGGGAACCATAAATTTGGGATTCATCGTATACGATTGCACAATCCGATGTCTCAACAAGCTATATTTCTAAAAGAATTTTGATGGGTAGTCTAGAGTAATAGCGTGATGAGTATGTTGGGTATGAAAATTCTCAAATAAATGTAATGGAATGAATCAGTAGAGTTAAGAATTCTTTGATTTCATCTAATCTTTTGAACGCTTTGACTGCTTCTTAAATGTAAATGTATCTAATTATACTTGTCAAAATCTTAAATCTATAATAATATAGTGAAACTAAAACTCCATACACCAAAGTAAAGAGTGCAGTTATGGAGCAATTCAGATTCACTGTGTGTAGAAAGCATGACTGTGGTAAAAGAAAATTAGAGAAAGTATGCATTCAAATGTGAAATTGGTAGAAAAAGATTATTGAGAATTTCTAAATTTTATACAAGTTACAATGTATTTCGAATTTTGAGTAAAGGTGTTTCGACGACTCTCGCACATTTTATAAAATCATATTTAGTACAGTGTACAAAAGATATTACATATTCATCACCAACGAAACAACGGACACAATTACGAAATTATCATCCACTGATAGCTTGATCGAAAAATTCCTCGCAAGATCACTCGAGAAAACATGCTTCAAAGAAAATAATAAAGAAAGACAAGAAAGAACTCGTTGTTTAAAAATGTGATTTTGATTAACAACTCCCGGTTTTTACTTTGAAAAAATCAAAAATTTATATGCTCAACCTACCTGTATAAAATTCAAAAATAATGCTTCGAGACAATTTTTCGACATAGTGCAGGTGAGGATAGATCTCCATCATAACGTAAACGACGTCTTGGTTTAATCATAGCTTGTAGTAAACGTAGAAGAGAACAAGAGAAAAATACATGCATGCATAAGTTTTCGTATCATGTCTGTGAAATTAGTTGGAATATATCGTAAAGTCACGTTGAGTAGAAAGTTGAACGCTGCTTATTGCATGAATTAGTTTCAAGGCTCTTTCTAAGGAATCCGTAGAAAATTCATTTCATCAAGAAGCTTTATGAGAGAATTGAAGTTATGGGGCATTTTTAAAGGGAAAAGTATAAAAAAAATTTAAAATGCATAGTGCAACAATAGTAGTTTTGAATCTGAGATAGTTTTTTTTAAACGCATTAAGTCCAAGAGTACATATTAAAACTAAAGGAAATCCAAGCTTCCAAAGATTCAAATTTGCGTGGTCGTAATCATATCCAATACTCGGGGGATAACGTGGGGGTTTCCAATGTTAATCTAATGGGTTTCCTAACAAACTAGGGTCCTTTTACTGACCACGCAAATTAAAAAATTTGGAAGCTTGCTCTCGTCCTCTTTATTACTTATATACTCTTAGCATTAAGTAGTAAAATTTGAGTTCCTTCTTTTACTTCCCCTCAAACTCAAGTTAAATTAAATTAAACTCCATGTTAAATTGAATTAGCATTTTTTCATCTAGAAGAATGTGTAGCTGAAAGTACCACAACCAATGATTTTAATTTGGTGACTTTGCGCGACGTTATTATTTTTTCCAAAACATAAATATTTCACAGTTGGGTAGGTACACAAAAATTGCGTTGTTTAAAGGATGTGATACTAGAAAGTCAACTAATACTAGAGACACCCAAATACACACGTTGGCAGATGCAGAACAATAAGTATATTTTAAGCAACTTTTCCTTTCTCATACAACCTTATGATACGTGTACATAACAAGAATACTTGCATGCATAAGATTTCGTGTCTGAGAATACAAAATATTTCGCTCAATTATAATGATGCTGTGAGATAATAAGCCCGACGTCCTATGAATAGTACACGTAATCGGATTAAAACTCGTGTTCCCAATTTATTTCATACTAACCTATCATTTAAGAAAATTTTGAAGCATATGATTCTTAATGAACGAAAAGAAATAACGTACACATCACTTCCAAACGGGAATTTTCCTATCAAAACGACCATTCTGAAATTCAGAATCGTAATTGTTTTAATGTAAAACCACACTCTCTCATTTCATATCGCATAAAAATTAGTGCACCAAACAATTGAAATATCAAGCTAATGAAAAGTACTCCCAAGACTAACTCATGAATGTACAAACCTATCCAATCGTTACACAACACCCTTTTTCATCGTTATCCTCTGACTTTAAAAAAAACTAAATATCTCGAATTATGTAACTAACACGGAATTTAAATCCCAGTGTGAGATGTAAAGTTTTTTACATTCAAGAAGTTATCAAAGATTTACTTTATAACTATCCATCAAACTCGAGTTGATGAAAAATCCCTTATAATTTGAAATTTTTACATTGTGGAGGTTGACAAGCATCCAATGGTTTGTCAATTGAATGACCTTGCGTGACGTTATTATTTTTCTCCATAAAATATTAATTATCGCATTGGAATAGATGGAAACTTCCTCGCCGTTGAAACGCCAATTGTTAGTCATCTGAACTGGGTAGCAGCATGATTCGGACTCTTTGTAGCAATATGTGTAGGCTTTCTCATACGTAAAAGTAGTGAAACGTCTCAAAAGTCATTAGAAATATTTCGTCTAATGATACGTTTTGATGCAGATAATAAGCCTGACGTCCTACGATAAATAGTACACGTAATCGGATTACAGCTTGTGTTCTCAATACGTTTTCCTAAAGAAATATTGAGAAATTATAGATCGTAACGAAAAGAAATAGTAAGCATCAAATAGCAACATCCATTCTCAAATTTTGAACTGTCTTTAGAAAAAGCCACACTATCATAAAAACTAATGCACCACCCATGAAAATATCAAACCAAACATACATACACGTAAAACCTACACAAATCCATTCCAAAAACCCCTCGTTATCCTCCAAGACATAATAATTAACTTTCAAAAGATTACGAAAAAAAAAAGTAAAATCTCTATGTAACCAACACGGAAACGCATTTAAACCCATACAAACCCCGTTAATACTCGTCACGAAAATATCACCAGAAAACATTCCAGGAAATGATACGCAAGTGAAAAGTTAAAACAAATCAAACAAAACACTTCACTCAACATCCCATATCCCCCCCTCACATACTCACAAGACAAAACTACCCGAAAAACCCACACGTGTGTGCAACCTAAGAAAAAAATCTTACATTTCGCTCCCCTATCAAACACACTCGCAATGCCATTACAATCCAAAACTTTCCATACACACATACCCCCTCCTCCCTCCCCACCCCCACGTATTAATCTCTCCCAAAAAAACATCTCACACAAACGCAATTTCCCCAAAAACTTGCTACTCCCTTCGGGAATCCATACGCCTTCTGTCTTTTCCACAAACAAAAGACAACTCTACACTCTACACCCAAAAGTGCTGAATCCTGTTTTTCTAATTACAAAACCTCGTAATTAAGTTGACGATATCGTGTACGATATCTGCGTATATCTTAAAAACACAAAGATCCAGCATACAAGATCCACATCAAAAACAAAACGAGTCATGAAGCACACAAAAGAATACCCCCCCTCACACACCACCCCACCACCACCACCAAAAAAAAAAAACATCCTGAAGAGTTTAAAGAGAAAACCCATGTACTCTCGTATTTTCACGTATTCCACCAACTCTTTTGTATTCCATCACAATAGAAAAACTTTTCCGTACACCAGACTGTGCACAAAAAGTTATATACGTTGAAAATGTCACTTGACTCTTTTCCTTTTGTTCTACAAAACTCGACTGGAAAGTATGATAAATGAGTGACTACTCCCACAAGTACTATAAAAAAAAAACAGCAAAAGACTATAAAAAAATCCACAAGAAAGTAGGCGGACCTCATGAACAAAAACCAACCAGTCTCGATCTAAAAAAGAATGAAAAAAAAACCACCACGCCTGCTCAACCCAAACTTTCTTCCAAGAAAGCATTTTTCTTACTAACACCGTACCCTCCTCCTCCAAAAATTCTCCCCTAACCAAAAAAAGTCATACGCACAACACACCACTTTCCCCTAAAAAAAACCCAACGCATCTATCTCCCCTACAAAAAACCTCCTATCGTTAAAAAAAATCCATCTTTTTCATCTCCCGTTGCACCTTCCCCGTTGCAGTTTTTCTTCAGCTCTCATCGAGCGAGCATCATCACGTTGCAAGCAAAAAAAGCACAAAAAATACGAGATAAAAATTTTTTACCCATTTTTTTCTTTCTACCGTGTTTAGTTTGCATTTGTTCTCATATTTTTTTTCTCTCCACAGAGTTTACACAGTGTAGTTCCATATAGCACGTATGTGGTCACTCAACCATGAGTAAAAAAATACACACACACGACCATTGGCCAACTTTCACCGGACACTCGGACGGTCGCTTGACCAATCAAACTCAAAGAGATATCGCGCAGGAATGTTGTGTTTGGAATTTTCACTCACATCATGTGTGGTTCGCCACCCATGAAAATAAAACTTTTGTAAAAATTACACCCGGTCGATGAACAAGAACGGGTCAGTTTATACGTTATTTTTGGTCCAGCATCATCAGCATCATCACAAGTCATCATGGAACATCCATATCGATCGAGGATTGAAAGTGGACGTGAAGTAATGAAATCAGTAAGTATGTTTTTAGTTTTAAAGAGAGCTGGACAAGAGGGGGGAATAAAGTGTAAAAAAATTCTTATGAAAACCGATCGAAGAAGAAGGAGAGGGGGAGATAGAGTTTTGTTACGATACCCGGTGGACATGTGTGTGTGTGTGGATGATGTGAAACGAGAAAAGATCATGCTGAATACCCGTTTTTGATTAAAATGTGTGTGCATATGCAAATGCGGTGTTTCTCTTGAGAATGTCCAGAGGGAGAAATTGTGGAGGATCTTTTGTGCGTGTGTGTGTGTGTGATTACGATCGTATTGTTTAAAGAGTAGAATGGGTTCGTTATTGGGTTGGGGGAAATTAAGAGCACGTTTCTTGAGGTGGTCTGCTTTTAGGATGATGATGAGGTGGTTTGTTGTCAAGGGTATACAAGGCAATATGGATTAGTTTAGTTTTCTTTTTGTTTGAATGGGAATTTTAGAATTTAAAGAGTTGCAACATTTTCAATACGTTTGATTTTGTACTTTTTGGCATGGTAACGCTGATGAGTTGGTTTTGTATGAAAATTGTATGAGAGTTGGGTTTATTCAAGTTACTATTTTAGAATTTAGTACGTACCATTTTCTTCTCCCGTTTAAAAGGGCAATACACAAAGATTATGATGTTCCCATGACAAAACAACCTAGAGAGTAGAAAACGTTCTTAAAACCATCAGCAATCGTACACAATTCCAAACAAAATATGAACAATCGTACACAATAGCAATCAAAAAAGCAACTTGCACATGTTTCTGGCATGTTTTCTCTGTAAGAAAATCCGAATATATTTCCTCTTACACCACCACACCACCAACACAAAACTTTACGACTTTCCGTGGTCTACACTGCAAAGTCTATGTAGTAAAATCTCATACATCCCAAGACACCACCATAAACCCATCTCTACCATCTCTCATTACGATTATTACAATACTGTTTTCACCAAAAAGATAAGATTATTAGTCGACTCGGGGAAAAACCACATCGAGTCAGGTATGCTGGCGAAATAATAGAGTTCGTAATAATCGTAACGACGGGGGTAATAAACATATTTTCTCAATGTACTTGGGTAGAAATAGTTTTCTGGGGAAGCTTAATCAAACGTCTGCAGACATGTGTTTTTTTTCAGCATTTCTTTTTCCTACCATTTCCCCCCACGAAAAACGCAGCCAACCACCATGAAAACCATATTTATCCCCCCAACAAAACGCCTCGTTACCCACTCGTCGATCCAGCACGAAAACCCGTTAATCCGAACACTACACGTCATCAAGCCACTTTTCCTTTAAGAAAATCTTGGAATTCTCCAAACTTAAAAGCCCAGCTCTCTCTTCCCAATAAATCACTCAGAGAGAGAAAACTAATTTCTCAAAATGTGCGACAAAACGGTTCGTGGTGTCTTTTCACTCTATTCAAGAAAATAGTACGCATCTCTTCCCAAAAATCAATCTTCTCTCATTCCTATCATGAAAGGCTTGTTTAAACCACCTACCACCACCACTCGTCAATATCAATAAAATTATTATTCAAGCAAGCAAACACGTCTACAGAACTCTCGTCTCTTTTTGAGAAAAGCTTTTGCACAAAAGACCCCCACAAAATCTTCTTAACAAGTTACTACTCGACAAGCCTGTGATGAAGACTCTCGTGATGAGAAATTTATTACGGGACATGACACGATAGAATACTAGCTTTTCTAAGAAAATTTCACCATGCTATATCGTTACACCGGAAGTCTCTGAATAATTACGAGAATCTCGAAATATTTCACTAGTCAATCGATAGGATAGAGAGAGATGAACACAAGAAAATGGTACGTATGTCCCCAACCGGATTACCCCGCAAAATGATTTATAACGGGAGAGTTGGAGTAACCTTTTAGTGAAGGTTTTTATGGTTAAATGGCTGTAACGTACAAGATTAAATAATCGCATCTTGTGTCGTGCATTAATCAAGTTGACTTGAGGGGGTTTTTGCGGTGTCATCTCGGGGTTTTCATGGGAGGATTTTATACGTTTGCTTTTGGATGCGTTTAGTTGGTCATCAGACTCGCATGGGGTTTTAGTGGAGGAAGATGTATTAGGGGTTTTGGGTGGATGGGTTTGTGGAGTTTTTTTTAGTGAAAGATGAGAGAAGGAGGGTTTTGTGTTTGGTGTTATTAGCATTTAGTTTCTTTAGATGGGTTTGTTGGAGAGCGAGAGAGAGAAGAAAATACGGTTAAGGATTTCGGTTTGAGATTTTCAGGATTGTTGAAAATGGACTTGTAAGTGGTTTGGGTTTTGGAGGAATTTACTTGGAAGGATTTTGGGAGGAAATTTATGGAGTTTTGGATTTATTTATTGGGTGGATAGGGAGAGCCGGAGAGCGTCTTGTGAATGGATGTTGAAATGTTTTAAAGTTGTGGTGAAGATGCATGGTGAAAAAAATTGAAGATTTTATTGGCAATAGTATCGGATATTTAATTGTAATAACTAATTAGTATTAAAAAACTTGATTCAGTTCATGAGCATGTTCATAAGATAAAAAATTGACAAGCACATCACGAAAATATATAGCTAAAGTACACTCCACGTCACCTACAACCT
This sequence comes from Entomobrya cf. arborea Gr-Col-00668, assembly GCA_034699025.1. NCBI lineage: Eukaryota > Metazoa > Arthropoda > Collembola > Entomobryomorpha > Entomobryidae > Entomobrya > Entomobrya cf. arborea Gr-Col-00668. Next base: position 41,604 of record JAQIWN010000007.1, on the reverse strand, counting down.
TTTAAAACAACTTGTTTAACAAAACGTTTTACTTTGAGCCAGTACCACATTTCTCCAGCAGATGTCACAGCCACCTCCGTTTGAGCTTAAAAAAAAATGCGTAATTACATTTCTCTGTAAATCACTTTTTTCACGTTTTAATTTAAATTACGTAATTAACAATTATGTTAGGTAATTTATTAAACGTTTGAAAGAGGATTTTACGTCGCATGAATAATGTTCAGATGTTTTATTCTACACAGAAAAGTAGTAAAAATTTGTGTATTGAAAAAAATAACTTTTTAGTGTACTTTTCACACCAAAACATATTTCTGCTATAAAAAAGGTATCATCCGATTTGTGTAAATAACTCGCCAATTCTCTAGTCAATTTTTGACAACAATGTCGCAAAGTGGTAGTTTGGAATTTAATCGAAACAATTAAAAACCCAAGTGTTGTAGTTTGTTGATGTTGACTAGTTCATTTAATGTTAGCTAAACAAGGTAAATTAATTTTTATGCAATGAACCGTACCACAAATATTAAAATATTTAATCATTTTTTACAGCAAAATGAGCTACCAACTCGGCGTCCCCCCAAACCCCCTCTCATCCCCATCCCGTTCCCAAACCCCAACAAGCTCCCAAACATCAACAATCTCGTTGACCTCAACCCCCTCCCCATACACCCAAGAGATGTACGCAATCCAAGGGTCATCATCTGGCGGCCCTATGGACCAACACCCCCAGTACGTCATGAGCCCCCCGCCACCTCCAGGTCGAGGTCGAGGATCACCGTACCAGCAAGTCGTGCTAATTAACCATGTTGATCAGACTAAGCAGCAAGATGCGGTAGCTGGGAGGGGTAAACGAGCTACTCCAAAGGGGAAAGGAGGTGGAGGGAGGAAGACGCCACATGCTGCGGCGCAGGTTCCGGCAAGTGAACCAGCGGATTCGGATGAGGTTCAGGTTGTTGTGGATATGGGCGTTCCTACGGGTGGGAGACGGGGTGGGAGTAGGCCTCCACCTATGGATAAAGAAGTGAGACTATAGTTATAATGCAAGTTTCGTGTAGTTTACGTAATACCATGCTAATTAAAACAATTGATTACAGACCAAAAAGGAGCGAACTCGAGAGAACGAGAAAGAGAGACGTGCGCACCAGAAGAACGGGATGAAACGGCTCCGTGAACTCATCCCAAAGCAGCCAGAGGACGAGAATAATAAGAAGAGGGTGAGTTATCATGTTATAACAAGATTAGTTAAAAGCAACGTAACTAAAAACCTTGTATTTTTGTCACAGACGATTAACGACGGGCAGGTGGTGAACATGGCAGCTAACTACATCGAGTTACTATTGCAGCAAATCGCAGAGATGAAGAAAGAATACGAAGTGGCTAAGGGGGCAGCTAAACGTTTTGACGACAGAATTAAAACGATAGCCTACCTCCGTGCGAAGGAAGTGAAAAAGTTCAATTCAATAATTGCTGCGAGTAGATCAGAAGTGAAAGCTGCAGATACTTCGGTAAATTTTGCGCTACGAACGACGAAAAAGTTGGAGATGGCTACGGACAAGTTGAGGTACTATCATGAGTTTGCTGTCAAGAATCCTGATAAGGTCAAGCCTCTAGAGTTTGACATGAGGTTTTTTGATGTGGAGAGGGAGAGGTTGCCTCCAAGGTTTAAAAATTATGTAGAGTTGATGGAGGTAAAGTATGGGGGGGATACGTTCAAGATGCTTGATGATGCTTACGTGGTGGAGGTTAATGAGAGGGCGAAGCGGGAGCGGGCGATGCGGGCCATGGCTATTGAGGGGACTCTTGGGGAGGAGGGTGGTAGGCAGCAAGGGGGGCAGGTTGTTGGTCATGGGGGTCAGCAGCAGCAGGTGAATGTTGTGGCGGTTAACAAGCAGCAGCAGCAGCAGGTGAATGTCGTGGCGGTTAACAAGCAGCAGCAACAGATGAACTTGGCTAAGCAGCAGCAGCAGCACCAGATGAACGTAGCCGTTAACAAGCAGCAACAACAGATTCTCATGGGTGTCCAAGGAAACCAAGCTGGGCTAAGGAATGCTCAACTCACACATCATCAGGTTAATCAGGTGACCAAGATCATACCAGCCGGGATGAGACTTCCGAACATTGGTAGCGCGAGAGTAGGGCAGCAGCAGGTTAGGCTCGTCACGCTCAAGCAGGACACTGGTGGCGAGTCTCAGTTAATGAGGTGCCAAGCCCCTAACGATCGACAACTTAAAATTACTGGTGGGAATGTGATCTTTACGCACTCTCAGAACGGTCAGCCTTTGATCTTGAGATCTAACGATGGGACGCAGCTGTACTCTTTGGCAAACATACAACAGGAGCATCAGGGTGGTGTGGGGCAAAGTGGAAGGGTGGTGATGGGGGTTGTCAAGCCACAGTTGTTTCAGAATGTGCAGGGGCTGGTTAGGGGACCTGGGCCTAGGGGTCTAGGGATGCAGCCTCAACAAACGCATGTGAGAGTTGTGAAACGGGACTTGTTTCAGGATGGTGGGGTGCAGGTTGTTCAAGGGCAGCAGCAAGGACCTGGGATTCAGAACATTCAGCGACAACAAAGTCCTGTGGGTAAAGTTGTTCAGCGGCAGCAGGGGTGTGGGGGTCAGGTTGGTCAGCAGTTGCAAAGTTATTCGAGTTTGAATGTTCAACGTGTGCCTGTGGGTATACAGCAGCAGCTGGGTATTGGCGGACAGGTCGTTCAACAGGAACAGGGAGCTAGGGGTCGGAGTGTTCAGCAGCAACAGGGGATAAGGGCTCAGGTCAATCAGCAGCAACAAGGAATAGGGGCTCAGGTCATTCAGCAGCAACAACAGGGGATAAGGGGTCAGGTCATTCAGCAGCTACAAAGAACGGGGGGTCAGGTCATTCAACAGCAACAGGGAATAGGGGCTCAGGTTATGCAGCAGAAACAAGGACCTGGGATTCAGACAATTCAGCAACAACAGGCAACTGGGGATCAGGTCATTCAGCAACAAGCGGGAATCGTGGGAAACGCCGTTCAGCAGGAACGGTTGGGTCAGACTAGTCAGCAGCAACAGGAACCTGGAATTGATCAGCAGCAAAGTCCTGTTAATCAGACCACTGAGCAGCAAATCTGTGTGTTCCAGGGTGCTCGCTCACAAGTCCCCTCAACTCCAAGATCTCCACATTCTCAACGAACTGGACTGCTAGCCATCAAGCATGAACCTATGGACGAAGATGGTCGTGACAACTCTGAAAAGCAAGCTGGAGATCAAATTGACCAAATCCTGCAACCAGAGTATGGGGTAGAAGCGAACAAGAAAGGGACTGAAGATGGGGGTCGTGAGAGTGATCGTCTGTTTGGAGATACTTCGATGGATCCTGTGTTTGGGGATTATACTTTTGACGCTCTGATTGATGGGATGGATAGTCAGACTGGGCCTTTTGGTGAGGGGTTGGGTGGGGCTGATCAGAGTTTTGAGATGGGGCTTGTGGGGTTGGACTCTCCGGATCATGGGTTGTTTTCGAGGGATGTGAGTATGAGTAGTCAGGGTGGGACGTCTAGGGGGAGTAGTGGATCGTGTATGGATGGGTATGATTTGGGGAAAGTTAAGCAGGAGAGGGTTGATGAGGATGAGGGGATGGGTGAGGATACCCAGCGGGTGGATATTAGTGGGGTCAAGCAGGAGAGAGATGAGGATGAGGTGGAGACGGATGGGGGGAGTGAGGTGGATGATGGGGTTTCTCCTCCTAGGATGGTAGAAAGTGGTGGTAATTCTACGAGGTTATCAGCTTGGAAGATTGATGGGATTGGTGATGAGGTTGAGGATGAGGTTCGTACGCGGGAGGATTTTAGTAGGTGTCCTGCGCAGGTTGAGAACATGCCTGGGTGTGTGAGGAGGATTTGGGATGGGGTTAAACCTGGGGAAAGTTCTAGTGAGCCTAGGGAAATGGTGGTTAGGGAAGAGGAGCCGTGTACTTCTCAAGTGCCTGCTATTAAAGGTGTAGAGTACCAGGTTCAGCAGTTGACTGTGGAGCAGTGGAAAGGCCATGACGAGTTGTTCCGGAAGCATCCGTTGTTCAAGCACGACTTTTTGTGGGGGGAGCAGAAGAATCCGAAAAAGAGTGAACAGGTCATGGCGATTATTGATAGGTGCTGGGCGGAGGTGGTGGCGGAGAGGGAGGCGAAGGATAAGGCCGAGGTGGAGAATGCGAAGAAGAGGAAGATTGTTGAGGAGAACGATGATGATTATGAGGATAAGGGTAAGGGGCGGAAGGGTGGGAGTCGGGGGAGGAAGAAGAAGAAGTGAGTGTAGTTTGTGGTGGATTATTCTTACATGTATTTACAGAACGTTTTAGTTTATGTACTTGGAATGGTGGTTTGTTTCGACTTAATAAAATGTTTACGGATAAATGCGTTCGGTTTTTTAATTTATTTCACGAGTTATTTTTACTTTTTACCGCATGTGTAATTCACGTAATGGATTAATTTGATGGGCACGCTCGATGCTGCTGCGCGTGATGTCAACATTTTAGTTTTCATTTTTGATCGTGTTGATTCGTCATCGTCGTGATGCAACGAGATGGCGAGTGATTATGGTCCAGGGTATGGAGACCGTGATTTACTTTGTGCATTTAGTCAAGAATGTTGAAAAGTTTGTCTTTTTTTTGGAGAGTGCATTTTGAACAAAGTCACTTTGTATAGAGTGTTTAGTGACACACGCTACAAGTTGTAAAGTCCCGTTTTCTTTGATGTTGCATAGCAGCCACCACCCAAAAAGTGTACGCAAACACATTCCACAACACACGATCAATAAAAACAGGTAAAGTGATTGAATGACAGGTAGTATAGTCATTGTGTACACGAGAAACGGGATCAAGTATGCATTTTATTGATGGTAATAAAAACCCCTTTTGTTTGCGTACGCGTGTTCACGTTTTGATTTATAGAGGATTTGGGGTAGTGTAAAAACGGGGGTTTATTGGAGGTTGATTGCATTGAGTGCTATTGATTGTTTGAAGGATATGTTAAAACTAGACTTCCTGGCTAGAAAGATGGTGGAGTTGGGGAAACGTAATGTGTGACCTTCACTTTTTCGTTGTGGTTTTCTCTTTTTTTTCTTGAGGTAGTGTGATGTAAAAGGGATGATGGTTTGGTGTTGTGTGATAGTGGATTTGAGATTTGGATTATGTGTCTTATGTAAGTGATCTCAATCCTAGACTTTGTGACAACGTTAAATATTGCAACGAAACGTTTGTAGCAAGTTACGATTTAATAAGTACTAAATTTAGCATACCAACTCAACATGATCACCAAAGCCAAAAACCGAATTTTTCATGCTCGTAAAAAATCTGAAAAAAAATACCATACATTTTCCTTATCCTGTTTATCAGACAAACCCATTCTAGAACATCCCCAAAACAAACATAAAAAGATATCTCGTAAAAATACCACTGAAAAAAATATTTACCTCATTAAGAGTCCCTTTACTCTTACTCTACATTCGTAAAAGCCCATTAATTAACGTAACGTTATCAAATTAAAATACCATTTCAACTTGTCTCTTTTTATTTTCGTTCATAAATCACTTTTTTTTAACAGTCAATATGTTAGTTCTACGTCAATTGTCTTTTGACAAAATATTTTGAAAAAGACAGAGATCTACTTAAACGGATGTGTACAAACAGCAAAACACGTTCAAACACAAACGATAAAAGACAGACAGACAAACGCAAAAACAACCCTTTCCCAAAAAAAAAAATAATCACCATGACTCAATGCCAAGAAAGATTAAACCCATGTCGCCATCAACCTAATACAAGTATCAAGAACCCCGTCTCGTGCTCAAACACAGACCTCTGACTTGTATTTCTTGGCTCCTGTGTTAAAAAAAAATCCTTTTCTTATCATCTTTTTTATTTCCCACAATAACTCTTGACAAATCCACCCATTTTTCCGCATAATCAACCAAACTACCCGAACCGGAACGATATATCTCGTTTTTCCCCATTGTGTGGTATATGAATCGCAATAACATGCCTATTAAAAGCTCTCATGAGAAATTTTTCCCCGTGAAAAAAAATACTTTTTATTTTGCATAAAAAACTAAAAGCTCACACACAATCAGTTATGTTCACATTCCTGAAAATGTTTTGAAAAAAGATAGAACCCGACGAACACATTCCAATCCCCCAATTTTTCTGATCTCATTTTAAAACCCATCTCATTGTCCAACATTCACTCAATTGTCACACAAAAATCCAACTTGCTCGTGATCCACACGTTACGTAACAAAAGACCTATCTCTTTCCACTACTTTTAATGATCGGTACGGTTATTATCGAGTTAAAAAAACGTGTGTACAATAGGGTAGTCTATCGTCGGCAGGTATATATAAACTATGCAACCTATTCTTCTTCTCAAACTTGTGCCGACGAAAAAAACGAGACGCCGAAGAAAAATGTATAATAACAAACGTACTCACTCAAAGTCAATCGGAGTTGTTACACCTGTTTACTCAATATATCCAGAGAGCTCACCTGTAATATTCAGATTATATCCAGTATGGAAACAACAGCTACTACCCCCAATGACCTTTTATGAATTCATTAAAACAACTCTGAAGACTTAACAGGAGCAGTGGATGATCTTCCAGTGTACTTCTGATTTTTTCCCCTTCAAAATTAAATCTAATAGGTAGACTCTCTAAAACGCAATTATCATCATACGATTCTCGAAAACCCACCAATTTCAATTACACAACCCATACGTAAGAATTACTCTTCCCATTCATATCACGTTTATACTCAACTTTTTTGAAAAACACATTCATAACCCAGCAGCACGCCTACATTTCAGAAACTTTGTAACTAAAATTACTCTATTCAACAAAATTACAGAGGATTCTCTCAAGTAATAGTGAAGTGCACATTGACCTTCAAAAAAACCAAAGAGAATTCATAAAAGCTCAAAATGTTCATCATCGCAGCTCATTAACGTACGTTTGTGTGTAGAAAAAGTCTTTTCCCGACACAAGACACGTACCTTTTCAAGTGTAGCTTTCTTGACAACTCAAAACTCAGTCTGCATACCTTCACTTTAAAAATACTTTTTATGAATTATGCCCAATAACAACAAAAAGTGTCAACTTGTCAAGAAAGAGTCAGTGATTCTAATGATGCTTTCATTCTTTATCCTTTTTTTGAGAAGGAGCCATCATCGTGAGTACATCCACAACCACGAGTTAAAATACCCATGACCGATTTTAATAGTCTCGTTTCGTTGACTAGTAGCTTTACCTGCCACACGGTCGACGACACTGCTTATTACACCGACGATTTATGGGGAAACAGTTTTTAAAAGATTTTTTATTCTTTAGTGATTTATCTTTACGTTATGGTCAAATCAATTGGTGTGATTATTGGGTTTTATAGTGGGGAACCGTTTTCTTTAATTGGCTTGGGGCGGTTAATTTTTTTAACTCTCTAAAGACATTTAACTTTGCAATAATTATCGGATTTTTTTACGAATGCATATATGAACCTGATATACCCAAGTTACCCCACACACATAAAAAAGCTCATAATTCCCACCCACCACCACCAAATATACGAACAATAGTTTATAATGACACAACAAAAAGTACGGTCGGGTGAGCACGGGTTTACAAAAAAATCCTTTTAACACGATGCCATTAAAATATTACGGCTCTAAAAATAAATATCCCCCGACGATGAATAAATCAGTGGTGCTTACACACCTGAGCGTTTTAAAAAAAAGAACAAAAGGTAATACGATAAAGCGCTTTCTCAAAAACGTTTATATTTTTCTTCCAAAAATAACATCTATTCAAATGTTCCACGCAGATTTTTCTTCGTATTGTTTGGTTTTTCATCACAAAAAAACACATCTTTGTTGACTTTTCATGATTACTCGATATATTGTGTGTGGAATTTGTTTGAGTGAACAATGCCCGAGTGTGTGTGGCCAGGAGTATAAACTAAAGAATGTGTACAATCTGGTGTATAAACATTCAAATTAATTTTAAACGACACATTGTGTCGACGACCACCACTAATTAAATTAAAAAATGCTTTAATATTTACATAATTCCCAATTGTCCAACGTTCATGAGAACCCACAGAAATCGTGTAAGTTTACAAAATATTTTATGCATGCGAGAGCACTCGAGCAACTCGTAACTGTATGAAAAAAAACTGTTATGTCCAAATCGGATCCGTCCCCCTTTTGTGTCTCGTGGCGAACATATTTACTAATCACCACGATTTAACATTCCGAGAGAAGATACAAACGCTTGCATCAATAACGTCGTAAAAATAATATCTGCAGAGACACAAGTGAATCCTCCTCCATCGTAAAAAGCCTAATAATTAGGTTTAAAAAAACGGATTTTATGCAGTGTGTCCGCGGTTTTAAAACAATGAGCAATTGGCTACCTTTTTTCTTACCCTGGCTTTTTTACTAAACGTTTAAACTTTAATGTTGTAATAAAAATGCATTAAAAATGTGAGTGAGGAGCAGAAGGGGGCTCTCTTAACTCATCATTGCAATGTACCTACTAATAACCACTGCATATTGTTGAGTATAAAGAATCGTGACTACCACAAAAAAAGCATACAGGTACGGGTATCCAGCCATGCATTTTGAAGAAAAAAGATGCTGGAGAAGCAACACAATAGGCTATGTACAGACTCAAGAAAGCTAAGATAAAAAAAAAGCTTTCAAGATATTTATTCCACCTTCTCGTATATGCATCCCCACTCTACACACTAAACACACGAAAGATCCACGTTCCCTCTCGTTCCCCCAAAAAAGGTAAATTAATTATACCATTTATTATGTTTGTCCACCGGAAATCCTCCCTCTCTTGTGTATACGCTCTTTTGTATACGATTTGATGGTGATAACACGATGGTGGTGCAGACCAGCGTGGATAAGAAAAAAGCCACTGACTTGAGAATATTGTGTCCCAGTCTCTTAAAATTTAACACACCTTTTTGTACACCACAATCACAAAATTCCGTAATTTAGTACAGCGAAAAAAACACATCTCTTGGTTTCTCCACGCATGATAGTTGGTTTACAAAGTCTTTTCTACCACTCCATTCATAATGAGCATGAATAATATGCATAAAGAGGGAATTATCATTAACCCGGAATTCCAGGAGAATTCATAATGACGCGTATTACGGATGAACACGGAGGAAGAATTAATTTCAGGCATTCTTGGGAGATTAGTAAATAAAAGCACAAGTGCAACAGTTTTCTTAACTTTTTCATCTCAATTCCATTTTGAAAAATTTATTTCTTTCTTTTTTCTCTTTGTAACGATATATATTTCATTATATTTTTCTTTTCTGAAAAATTACACAATTAATCCTACCTATACACTTTATATGTACATAAAAAATACCAAAAAAAAAAGCTGAAAAATACACATGACTAAATAAATTCGTTTTGTAAACAAATTGTAACCGTACAACTCAACAAAAATAAAGTCTCTTGTACACGTACACATACAACCGCACTTGACAGGAACGACGCAGTCTTTGGGAGATCATAATAAGAATATATATAGTTAGAACAAAATTTGATTTTTTTTAGAGCCTCTCGCTGCGGATCTCTAAACTTATATAACTCGTGGTAAAAAAAAAGTCTTGTTCTTATGTCGTCAGGTTTTTTTTAATTTAATATAAACGTCGATGTAATTTAAATGGTCTATACAACACAATCTCTTGCATTTTAAGTCAAGAATAATTTAATTTGTGAAGGACGGAATTATTTTATTGTCATACTTCTGTAGCTAAATTATTATTTACCTTAGTGTCTATCGAGTGATTAATCACAGGAGAATTATTATTTAAATTACACGAGTACGTGGGGGAGGCTGAGCAGGCTGTTGACGCTGGGGATGTGTCTCCGCTCGAGGGGGTGTTCAACAGGAGACTGTTGCGGAGGGCTGTCGTTGACAGCGACTGCGGGTGGAGGTGGTGCAGTACTTGCGTCGATGAGGGGGCTAACGTATACGAGTACGTCGAGTAGCGGGTAGGGTTTTGACGGAGTAACGAGGTGGGTGGGGGTTGGATTGGCTGCGTGGGTGGTGCAGTGTTGTGGAGGTGGGGGGAGTGGGAAGGTTGGTTGAACTTTGCGTGGTAGGGGGGTGGTGGGGATGGCTGCTGTTGGACTGCTACGTAAAAGTCACTGTAAATGAGAAAGAAAATTGTAATTTAGTTAAGCTGTTCTGATAAGTGGTTAATTCAATTTAAATGCTATAGTATATTGATAACTTACGCCTTAGAGTCCCCAACCCCCGAGCTACTACACGACGCATCACCAACTCCTCCACAAGTATTAACGTTACTATTGCTGTTATTCCTCCCAAACTCGCCTCCAATCTTGTAGTTCTTGGCGTTCTGCACATGGTCGGCCTTGAAACTGAGGTCCAGGTTACTGCACTTGTTACTCGTCCTCCCTCCACCGCTCCCATCCTCAAAAGTGTTGACTATCATGTGCTGATCTATGCACTTTTTCGTCACACAGTGAAGTGTGTTTTGTTCGTTCTGCTTCCGGGCTAGCTCGTCATTTCGTTTCTGCTCTGCGCGTTTACGTTTTTTCAGGATCAACACAACAGCTACAGCGATAACGACGAGGAGGGGAGTGGCGACGCTTACACAGACAACGAGGATCACGTGGCTGGCGCTTAACGTGTCTTCTGATGAGGAGTGTTGGAGTCCTGCTGTCACGAGTGTTTGGTTTGTTATCACGTTGCAGCGGGGTCCGGTGAAACCGGATGGGCATATGCATACGTTGGCTTTTTCGCAAGTGCCACCGTTTTCACAGTCGCAGGGTTCCGAGCAGTCAGGACCTCCAAAGTGTTTTGGGCACTCGCATTTGTAGTTGTTTTGGGGGAGGGGTGAGCAAGTTCCGCCGTTGGCACATGGGAGTGTTGTGCAAATGTTCACTGGGATAGTGCAGAAGTCTCCTGTCCAGCCGAGTGGGCATGAGCAGCTGTATGGTGGGGTGTTTTGGGTTATTTTGTTTGGAACGCAGGTTCCACCGTTTGAGCATACGACTGTTGAGCATACCGATGTGTCTGTGGGAGAGGTTGATGCGCACTTTTGGCCGTAGAACCCTGATACGCAGATGCAGTCACCGGTGGATGTACAAGTTCCGCCTGGAAAATAGAGAGAAGGGGATTACGTTAGTATGTTTAATGAATACTCATGTTTTTGTACTGATTTAGTAAAATGATTGAAACCTACCGTTTTGACACTGGCAAGCGTTGTCCGAGATGGGAGTCTCACAGCGAACACCTCCAAACCCAGGTGCACACACACAATTAGCCTGGCCACTGTTAGAGTCCTCGCTGCAAGCCCCACCATTGGCACAAGGACTAGGGATACTGTCGCATGTGAAGCTTGCTACTTCACAGTTGAGTCCGCTCCAGCCTTCGGGGCATTGACAGAACGTGGCTGTTCCGTTTTCCTACAAGGTAAAAAAAATGACGTTATAGAGAGATGTCACCAGGTACATACATCACAAAATCATGTACACATTCTTGATAACTTACCCTGCAAGTCCCCCCATTCAAGCAAGTACACCCATCCGACCTCGTCTCACAGTCCGCCCCAACAAACCCAACAGGACACGAGCAAGTGTAGCTCCCCTGTCCAGTGTTAAAACAAGTCCCACCATTCCTGCAAGGCTTGTGGTTAGTACAGTAGTTCAAGTCCTGGTTACAAAACAGACCACCCCACCCCTCCTCACAGTTGCACTCCCACGGGTTACTACACTTGCCATGCTTGCATCCAGGATACCTCATGCACTCACGACAAAGATCACCTTCCCACCCAGAATGACATTCGCAAGTATTGGGCTGTGTGCATGTTCCTTGGCAACCAGGTCGGCAAATAGCTGTAACAAATTAATTCATCACGTTAATTGAGTTATTCGTTGATCAAGTTTAGGAACTACGGCTAATGAAATCGTTCGTGTGTGATAATTAATTCTAAAATGACATTATCAAGAGATCAAAACGTCTTAAAAACCGACAACGCCCAAAAAACCAAATCTATTGTGTTGCAAAGTAGGTCGTGCTCAAGCTTATGATGCTTTTGTTTACTCAACCAGAGTGCCGAAGAAACAAAGCGTTCATCAATTTAAATGCAGCGTGCAAGCGAGAAAGAGTGCATTAAGCATTTTTTTCAAATAAACCGACTGTAAAGCCTTTTATCAAGTCATCTCAATCCTCATAAAAACTACACACGAAAATTGGCGTGAAATTAAAAATTAAACAAAATAACATTATTTTCAGATCATTTAAAACGTTGATTTGAGAGTTTTTAAAACGACACATCTGCGCTCGATGATGAACGTGTGATGTTACCAAATAATCCGTTACCCCACACCGCCATGTGTCCAAGTTCATAAAGGTTCACGTAAAAAATAACACGTTTGTAAAAAAGTCTCAACCGCAAGCTCATTTAAGACGTTAATTTTTTTTAAATCCCTATTTTTTTATTTTGACTGGAGGAAGCACGACAGCTTTTTTACAAACGGATGTGACAACAACAAGCGCCCGCAGATGTGTGCAGTTAAAACCCGGGAGTATATATTTTAACGATCGAAGAGGATTATTTGAAAACGATATTTCGTGATAGTAAAAAAGGGACAACCGTTTTTTTTTACGGACGTATTACTCATCAATCGGTATAGAGTGAGTTTCAAACACATTCGTGTACACTACTGCGTGTGCATGCATTAAAATGAATGAAGATTTTTTAACTGGTTATTATGCATACACACAGAGATTTTCCCCCTCTGTTGAGAATATCGAGTGGCTTTTTAAAAAACGCTTGTGACAGCACAGCATATATATTTTTAACTTAATTTGATTGGAAACAGTCATGTAGACAAGTCATGTGGAAGGGATTTCTCGGGAAAATAGACGTCGTCGTGTCGTGGTTTGTGACAGTATGCTACTACGTTTCTTCCTCTTTGGCACGTTATCAAACATAACATCACGAACGAGTGCGTTCTCAAACAAAATAGTTTGTATCGGTGCCCAAATAACACGCATAACCTTGCAGAAAAAAAGGCTACATACTTTGCAATTTTTTTCTGCTTTTTTGAGTATCATGGTATTTTAACCGAAAAAACGGAGGAATCGTGTTAGTCATTGTAACGTGTAGGTTTGGTATTAGCACCACACCGGTGGTGTGTAGAACAGCAGATGTTTTTAAAACACCGGGTATGAGAGAGAACCCTACTACCCTGACCTATAAGCCCTAGAACCCCGAAAAAATAACCGGCAGCTGCAAAGAGTAAATGCAACAGAGAAAAAAAATACGGCAGCTGCAAACCAGACATCCTTTACTAACGGATGAGTTTTGTTGAAAAAAAAGGGACGGTGGTAGTGAAGGGACAAGAGGATATCCTTGTTGTAGGGACAGTACTGATTTTTAGGAAATCCTGGGTTTGTAATAAGCTGTTGCGGAGTCAGTACTGGCTTAGCATAATTTGAGTCGCGTCGTTTTTTTGTGTTTTTACTACGCGCCTGTGTTCTTGAATGAACGAACGAATGAATGGAAGCCCTTTAAAGTTATATGAATTTTAGAAATAGTTTCTCTAAATTAAGGCATTTTGTTGTCTGCATAAAATTATTAAATGCACTCATTGTTAATTCAAAATAACTATACCAGGGACCGCGCGTCTCCGTGAGATAACATAATAAAAGCGTTTCATTGTTTTCTGTCTCTCTCTGGATAATAAACACTCTCTGAGAATTCAATAATGTGAAAAAAGTATTCAGAGTATAAAATAGGGCCAGTAGTGGCTCAAAAAAACTGAAACTTCACACGTTATTAGTGCTCATAAGCTTCATTTGTGGCGTGTGTTCAAGTCAAACTGCGTGTACGTTACAATTACACAAAGACACATCATCATGCTAAACATGCAAAGTGAAATTCATTTTAAATTTAAATTTATCGTAATAAAAATATAACCCACACTCTTAAAATATTTATGTTACTGCTTACAGCGACCGCCGTACTTTTCTCTTACAACACATTATGCCTCCAGGGCAACAACAACTTATTGCGTTGCTTGTGCCTACTCTATATATCTTTTCCACGAGCCAACATTACATGAAAAATATATTTTATTTCCCATCCTTTCTAGTTACGTTTTTAAATAAAGTCATATTACTATGTGATATGGTGAGATAAAGACTATCGTGGAAACTTCCTCGTCATGCGAAACTTGAGGAAAAAAATACTAAAAAACTTGTCGCGTTTTTTTAAAACAAAAATAAAAAAAATGCATAATAGTTTATCTCGTTATTATCATGAATCATCGTTTTCTTACTGGTCAACTGTTTCAAGATATGTTATAGAATAAATAAAACTCGACCTTCATGTTTAATACCATCTGGCTATAGTGCAAAAATCAGAGTTTTAGAATCAGCTCATTAGCATATTATTTTTCTCTGTAACAAAGCGTGTATTCCCTCCAACAAAACTGACGGGTACGTATAACCAGACCAGCACAAGTCTAAAACACCTAGCCAGTGCATTTTCCAAATCTAATATTAAATTGTTGACCAATTCTCCCCATTAGCTAGTAAATTGATCGGTGGTGGAAAAGTGCAGTAGTCATAAATGATACCCGCCGCCAGTATTACAACATATTCACAGAGTCCCTTTATTCGTTTCAACGATACTCTCGATTTTTAACCGGTAAAAAAAGAACAAAACCAGTTGCTACCAGCAACCCCTATACACCCTTACGTTAGTAAAAGTGGAGAGGGTAGTTTTTCTACTCTCGTTGCCAGTAAAAACTTCAAACATTCTAAACCAGTCATCCATTCTATCATTTTCCATCCGGCCATTTTTCCCCATTTGACTTGCGAGTACATAAACCAGACAGACGCTAAAATATAAATATCATACTTGTATATATCTCGCTCACCCATACAATCCAAATGGCAAAACTACACTTAACGCAAACGAGGGCACGTGCCAGATGGGGTCCACCACCATCACTGAACTAGCCCGTCATCCCTATCGTCATAGAACATCTGCTCTCTTTCAATAAAAAAAAACTCCGATGCATCTTAAAAAAGTCCACCACCACGCTATCCATTTTCGGGTAAAAAAGTATCGGAACGCACCAACACGACTGTTGCGTTCCGAGAAAAAACCCAAAAAACGCATCTTCATGTACACACAACATCTGCAAAATGTGTAAGTGACCTGTGTGTAGTGTATATATGATGATGTATTATACTTACTGCGGTTTTTATCCGATAATTGACAAAAGTGTAGGTTTTTAAAAATACTTTTTTTCCGAATGCGAATGCTGCCATTTGGTTACCATTTGGTTTCTTGTTAATAATTTTTTAACCCCATATGGTTTTTTAACACTTCGTCTTAAGCCTTTTTCTCTCTTCTTAATGAACATGATGGTTGGTTCGCAAGAGAGGAAATGCTTTTACAAGCCTTGATGAGTAATACATTGGCTATAGTGTGTTCTTACCGATAGGTTTATTGGTAAATACACTCTTGAATGAGTCAAGAAAAGCCCTTGAAAGCACAAGAGAAAAAAATATATCCCATGTTACCATCACTACCATCATCCCCACCACCACCACAACTACCTATCATCATCATAATACTCATACATAATCGCAAAGAAATAATATGCTTATGAACATAAAACCGCAACACCGTATAAAAATGCATATCCTGTGTGCTTTTAATACACAAAAAAATAATTCTCTCTCTCTCTGGTTGCCGTCGTCACAAGTGTAAAAATATTTCTTCTCTCGTTATAATCAGAAAAAAGAAGCAAAAGCTATTTCACATTTCTCTCTTCAGCATCTCACACAGGCATAAGCGCATGAAGCAGAACTAAAAAGGTTTTTGGTTTTTTGAGCACAAAGAAGAATCAAAAATGCTCAGACAGTAAGCAATACATTTTCAACATGATCACAAGGGTAAAAATATTTTATACACTTCTCTCTACCATCCCATTATTTAAAACCCGTGAATAATAACACTACTACCAAAAAGCATCTAAGAGACTATCAAAAAAAAAAGAAGTGTAAAATGAAAAGGGACAGTTGAACAGAATATGTTTCATCTTTTGTGCCTGCCTGTTGCTTTCTGCTGCTGCGCTCCTTTGCTCACACATTTTCTTATTCAACAACACAAAGTCTTTATTCTCAACCCGAGTTTGAAAGGAAACTTTTTTTTTGTACCCATATTTTTACTACTAACTTCTCTCTCAACAAAAACCACCAAGATTACGTATAAGAGAAGAAGAGCTCATCACGATGATGTAAGAGCCTAACGTGTTGTTGTGTGCGATGGGAAGAAATTTATACATTTTTCTACTGTTCCAGGCCAGTGAGTTTTTTCCTCATCACAACATTTTCGTATGCTTCTGTGTACAGGTAAGAGAGCTGGCGATACACATAATATTTCAAAAACGCCAGGTAGGAGAGTTGTATACACACAGGGTAAAAAAAAATCCTTCATCATTTGGTCACGACTTTTTGTTAGAATACTCTTTTTTCTTTCAAGAAGAGAGAGAGATGGCTGAACAGCAGCAGCGGCAACAAAAACAGTAAGTGCATTCCGCCGAGGAAGCAGACTAAACGGGGGGCTCTCTCTTCTTATATTTTTCCTTTTTACATTTTGAACTGCGCAATGCATCGTCCTTTTACTTGAGTCTTGATCGTCGTCTCATTTTTTTTAATGATAAAATAAAACCAGAGTAGATACTAATATATTATGCATATAAATCCATGCATTACGCAAAACAAGTCCAGTTTATGTTACAGGACAACAATAGCGTAATCGCCATCAACGTATAATAATCGGGGTAGTTAAAGCGTATTATCTAGTGTAAAAAGATGGGCATAGTCCGGTTTTGAAATAAACAGAATAAGTAGAAAACTTGTAGAAGGTGGTTGCGTTGGTTATAGACACCAGCTGCTGCCACCACTCTACACTACACTCTTGCAAGTTTTTCTAGTTGAGAGAAAAAGCAGGAAAAAAGAGCTACAACTTATCAAATTACTTTACAGCGGATGTGTAGTTAGTAGAAACAAAACTTGAGTAAAAGAAGAGGAAGTCTCCTTAGAAACGGAAGCGGTAAGGGCACATACATAACACACGAGTGTAAAGAAAACCATGTATGCAAACACACGAAAAATCTCATCCGGGAAATAAAGGTAGCTTGTGTGCAAAGGCACTCTCACTAATAAATGAATGAACACTTACGTTTCTCACAGTACGAGCCACTCCAACCCGACAAGCAAATCTTGTCCCCTTGATCCGAACATGTGTAATGTCCAAAAGTATCGTTTCTCGCCCTGCAAGTCTTGTCACAAGCATCCCCATAGTAATCCGGAAGACAAGTGACCCGGTACTCAAAGCTCAGGCTCACTTGACCTTCATTTCCTGTCCATTCACGTGGACGCCACTCGTCACCCACGTCCAAGTACTGTTGGATACCCATACGGGAGACCAAACGGGGCTTACCCGATGGCACTGCTGCAGCTGACAATGATGAAGTTTCTGTAAAAACATATTATCAAATGTGGAGTGAGCAATTGGGTTATCATCGATAAAAACCTAATATTTCCTCTATATTACGTTGGATAACGGCATTTCCCGTGTACACAAATACCCTACAGGTACGTGATATCGTAGAATGCTTGTCAATCAACCCTACCAACTACAAAACCGATTTTAATATTTTTCCCTGTACTATCCCACGGCCTACAGCTTCTCTTAACATTTTTTTTATCTGGAAATTTAATCTCTCTCAGAGAGTTTCTCAATGTCTTTGCCATACATTTTTACTCTACATTTAATTCTTCATCGTTCATCAGATTTCGCTTCTTCCTGTTTCATCGCACAAACAGTCCCATACACTCATGACCTACACGATAGCGAACACATAAGTATATATACCCTACTTTGTAATGAAACACTCAGAGGAAAACGCTTATCTAGCTGAATGCGCTCATGTTGTATCCCCAATATATTCAAATCATCTCACATAATTTTTAATTATTATTATGTGGTCTCTCTCTGTCCTCAAAATAACGTACTAAAAGGAAGCTGTCCAACTGTTTTTCAGATTTCCTGTTTCCTGACTTGCACTGAGTAGCGATTCATTTCACATAAACGCATTCATGGACGGTCACGTTAAAAAAAAAAGATCTAAACTTGCTATGTGTACAGCATAACATGCACCCATACAAATCGATTCACAAATTTTTCCTTCAAAACTTCAATACGCTCACCACCACCAACTGATTGATTGACTTACCATTATTCGTCTTGGAAGATCCACCAGGCGCAGGTGAGCTGTGATGCCAGGCTTCTATGATCAGAGAGAACGTACCCTGTGAAATAAATAAATAACCTCATATACATATCCATTCATAAAAACGTGATCCAAAACTCTGATTTTTATTTTCCTGTGAGGTTGAGGATACCCACCTCCCTCATAATACAATTTATCATCATGATCTTCGTATCTAATTTCTTTTCCTTCTTCAAAGATTAAAAAAAATAGAGTTTACTCGGAAAATACATCAGATCAAGAGCAAATGTAAACTAACCCAGCATCAGACTGCCAGACTTTTGACTCGATATGGTCTGATTTTTTTTCCCCTACACAACAAAGTCATTTTCTGGATGCGAGAGAGAGAGAGAAAAAAAGGTCGAATCTAAGCATAAACATAAGAAAACCCCAAAAGAACATGATGGTTAGTGAGAAGGGGAGCAAAGAAGAAAAAAAGGTTTTATATTTTCTTTCCCACGGTTTAAGAACTACTGTGTAAGAAGCTAATATAGACTAGACACACATCATACCAAAACCATCAGGGTCACGTATAAAAGTATTGGACCCAATTTTCTTATTACCGAAAAACGCAACAGTTATATATACACCAGGTAAGAAGCCTTGTGTACTTCAGGTAACCAAAACGCTCTCGAAAAAGGGTCCCCTCTTGTGTGCGTAGAGAACAGGAGCAGTCAAGTAAAGCAGCAGAAGGTATACATGATGATCATGACTATTATGTTATGATTGAGAGCGACTTTTTATACATGTACCTTTTTTTCGTCTATAGTCTGGACAAAAAAAAGGGGCTACCCTTTTCTCTTTACGATAACGCTCGTTAACAGAAAAAACAGTGAACTCATTAGTTTTAATCTTTATCTATGCGTCTTGATTTTTTTTCTTTCTTGTGGCTACACTGAGCATATGACGTTTCTATTTATGAGATTTCGTACGTCTTAATACTCCTGAGAAAAGTATACAAGAACTGTCGTGTTCTTGGACAAATCAAAAAGGGAAAAAAATCACAACAAGAAAAAGTCTTCCAAGAAAATAAAACTTCCGTGAGAAAACAGCTGCTAAAAAGAGTCCCTTAAACACATCTGTACGCGATTTTTTTCCCCAAAAAGGTTCTGAATAAGAATGAAAGTTTTTGTTCAACAGGCTATATGCAAAGATCCGCTGACCTCATCGTTATAACGATTTAACGCACTTCATTGTTTGAACGCTCTTATGTACGATCCTGTTGTGATCTATTTAAATTATTTTTCATAGGTGCTCCCTGTCCATCAATGATGGCAACAAATCACAGTAATCATGACGATAAAAACTATCCCGTTCCCCATATATAGGCAGGTAAACAATACCGTGATGATAAAGTTGCTTACTTGCACGCTGTGATATCCACTCATCACTCTACATAAACAATTGGTTATATGAGATTTCGTCAACTGATAAAATGATTGATATGGTTGTTTTCTAGTGACTCGTAACAGTAGTCAATCTAGTTTTCTTGCAATCAAATCAAACTGAATCATCAGAGAACGAGAACCACACACTGCCACCATGATTTCATTGTTTTGTAATCCCGAGAGAGATTTAAATAATTGAGTTGAGAGTTATTTTGGAATGCTTTTTTTTTTGCTAACGACCCTTCACTAGAAACGTTAAAACAAGAGATGTGTGTGCATTCCACAAACCCATTCGACAAAAAAAACTTACTTTTCTATCCTCTGCGGGATACATAACATCAAAACTACTCAACGACCACATTATCATAACGCATTTTTTATGAACATGATTAAGAACGGGTATATATAAAGAGTGCATCGTAATAAAATCGTAATGTTCAAATGCAGTTTTCTACCTTAACTGTCTCTCTACCTGCCTGTTTGTCCGTCCGTGACTGGCACAGTAGTATACTGAGTGAATTATAATGACCACTGCTGGGAAGCAAAACAGCAGTGTTTTTTAAACATGCAACAATATAACACAAGCTGTGTACTTTCTATATTTCGCTTTGGTACAAAAAAAACCGGGTTGAAATATTTTTTCTGTGTAAAAAAAGTCCAAGTCAGCGTGAATACGAGAGACTTGATGCACTTAACGTATCGATAAATTTCGTATTCATGAGAAGCTTTTGTTTAAAAGATTCCCCTTTTTTCACTGGACTAGTGTGTGTATTGATCATACAAAATTTGATTAACCTCCATTTCGCGATTATTATCGTACTACCCCTTTACAAACCTGAACTACTGGATCGTGAGCCGGGGCGTGGTTCAGACGAAACGATTTCGAACTGATTTTGAAAAAAGAACAGAAATGTTCTTGGGATATTTTCAACGTGTGAGACTTGTAAATCACTCGCGAGAAAGTCTCAGAGATGAACGTACAATTTTGATGATTACACGTAAGATGATGTGCGTACTCATCATGTAATCATGATGGGTATTTTTGTGGTGTACTTTACGTTAATAAAAAGCGGTAGAAGTTATAATTTGTTTTTCTTGCTACCCTTCATATACCACAAAGCTACTTTTTTTGATGGGTTTAAAAAATAGGCTTTTAAATTAATAAAAAGGGAGATTATTATTACGGTAGAAGGAGAAGAAGGGGAAAAAGGTACACAAAAAGGTACGAACAAACCTGTACGATTATTATTTTCTCGAGACATGAAAAATGATAATCTGTAGATAATTAATCTGTAAATAATAGTATGACCCTGAAGGGATCGTCTGGTGTGAGAAAAGAAAAAGGGAAGAATAAAGAAGGATATTTTTTTGATCTGTGTGTTATTAAAGAGATTTGGTGTTATTAAGCGTATATGACAAGAGCGTATTAACCTAATAACAGGAGGATGGGTGACCAACCCAAATAATTGGTATACACGAACGGGTTCAAGCAACCCAGGATTTACTTACCGGCCACCGAAAATTAAACGGAAACTTAAACTCCTGAGCGACGATCTTGTCGCCGAAAACCTCGCTGGTGACAGCCTCTCCGAACGTACATGGTGGATTGTGATCTATGGTCACTTGGTAGTGCTTGACACACACTCGGAACTTTGTCGTGCAAATTCCACCACACGAAGTAACATCACCGTCAGGGCTACTACCGCTGACGAGATTTGAACCAGAGTTTGATACACCACGGTCACTCAAAACACTAGCACTACGTAAATTAGTCGACGACGACCGATGATGATTGTTTTGATGAACACAACAGTTCCCATCCATGTCTCTTCCTGACGGATTTGAAAACTCACGTAGACGCAGTTCAAACACTCCTCCTAGGCAGTACGAGACCTACGAAGGAGAAACATGGTACAATTATACTTTAAATACGTTTTTAAATCAAGAGTATTTAGTGCTATCTCGCTATTATCTACAAATGCGATACAAAACGGGTCTATTGCTGCTCTCTTATAATGACATGACATGGATAAAAATCGTAGTACGTACGAGCGTACGTGGATTATTGAACTTTTATCTGAAATTCCCGTGGGAAAGTTTTTTTTTTTACAAACTTGCTTGCTTGCGCTACTAATACTTTTACTGGTTTTGCTAGCGCAACTTTTTTTTGCAGTAAAAAAAAAATCTCCATACTTATTACCCACGGTCTATTACAAACATTCACGTTAAAATACTCCAACTAATGGAAAATATATATTGATAAACAACCGAGATAGCAATGTAGAGAATAAAAATATAATCACCCCAAAGTGACCTTTTATGAAAACACTCACCTGCATGACATTAAAGATGACTATGATTGCTAGCAAACTAGAGTAGTAGCTTTGGAGGAACCTGGAACGGTGATGATATACTGAACACTGCCTTGTGATATTTGACTTTGAGTGCTTGTGTTGGGTTGCTGCTGAAGACGATTTCGATTCCTTCCACCGAATCATTTTTTGGCTGTTTTTTTTTACAAATTATTTTAAAATATAGTATAGAGAATACGATCACGTATTGAAGAAGCACGGGTGCTATATAATTTATGCTAGTGCTCCTATTTTTTCTTCCGAGGAGAAGAGCACGCACGCCAACTCTGCATATTCACGCGAATATGATATTTTCGTGTGTTTTCCAAAATATTTTTTCACTAGTTAGTTCACTAACCACGTTAACATGATGTCACATTATGTCCAATCCGGTTTAAATATCCTTGTTTTTTTTTCTAGTACATTTAAAAATGAAGAACAGAGGATCACGGGTCTTGCTCGCACAAACTCTCGATATCAACTGAGAGGTTCAAGGGAGTGAAATGAGTTTTATAATCTTAAACCTTTTTTCATATCGTGTAGGGTGGCAGAGAGTCGTCGAGTGTACATACTCTCTAGTTTTTTCCCATATAATAGTGAATACCCCCATAGGCTTTACCCATATAACCATAAAAGCTGTACAAAAGCATTATAAAAGCATTTATCCCGTGTCAGTGTTTCTTCTTCAGAAGCAAGCTGCTGTAGCGTTGCTGCTGTAAAATCCCCTTTTTTCAAATCCCAATTCAAAAAAAAAGAAGGACAGATGGGTATGTTCTTACGATAACGAAGCATCATCATACAAGTTTTCTTATAAACCCAACAAAGAAAAAACGCTACAGCATATGGCTTTGTACTTTCATTTTGATAGCGTATGTATTTTTTATACATTTTATTCTGAGACGCTGTTCGCTCTGCATTATATTTTAATATACTGTCTGAACAAGCAACAGGAGTCCTGCATACAATTTCTACAAAATGTTTCGTCTAAAAAAGTTTTGCTCTCGTATATTTCCCGATCATGATGCTCCGTACAC
This sequence comes from Entomobrya cf. arborea Gr-Col-00668, assembly GCA_034699025.1. Lineage (NCBI taxonomy): Eukaryota > Metazoa > Arthropoda > Collembola > Entomobryomorpha > Entomobryidae > Entomobrya > Entomobrya cf. arborea Gr-Col-00668. Next base: position 18,461 of record JAQIWN010000007.1, on the reverse strand, counting down.
ATCTTTTATATCCTGTTGGGCCGGTTTTAAGTGAAAATCTATTTCATATTATATAATTCTCTCTCCTGTCACGGCAAAAAAAAATACTCTCATGTACACGATAAAGTCAACTAGTTCGGTTAGTTTTTTTTTACACTGTGCTGCTCTTCTCCTCGTAGCAAGAGCCGCCGCCGCCGACGACTCAAAATTGTTATGCATTTTTTTCGGAAATGAATTGCGAAAGCTAAAGCTTTTTACTTTCTTTAGTAATAAAATTCCACTTACAACCAAATAACGTGGTGTTCCTCCTGGGAGTCGGCGAGTAACGACAATGTCGAAGATGATGTAGTAAACTAATTAACGAGATTGTCAAATTCATGCGGAACGGGGTTTTAGAAAACATTCGGCACTCACGTAAAATTATTAAGTTCTGGTTAATATGTGTGGGGGAGTTGTGTGTATTTCACTTTTATCTTGTTGATATACTCGTCCCTCTGTAAAAAAAATAGATAAACGTGACATAGATTAAAATCATTTTATTTGGGATAAATGGGATTGTGGAGTTGCACACACAGAGATTTGTGTGTTTAATGATAAAAAAAGCATTTGGAGGGAATATCATGATCATGTTTTTGCTATGAGCAGTTTTGCGATGAACAATGCTGTTGGGCGTTCTATGACAATCTGTTGAATACACACCTGGACATTTATCAACCAAGGTGTGTTGAGGGAATACAATGGGGTGATCTGATGAACACACTAGTCCTGGATAAAATACGCTCTTTTACTATTTTTACTACGACCTCTAACAGCACGCCATATGGACTAGCCAGGTAAACAGGAGAAATATGACAACATCGTGGTTATCGTGGAAGAATATCAGGAGAATAAGAAACGCAACAGGCTGGCAGTATAAAAGTTGTCCCAAGGACCGATATATATCCAAAGCAGATGGGTATTAAGATCGTAGCAGATGTTATTGGTTTTTATACACCGGGGTAGAAATAAAAGCTCCCCGAAAGATTGTGTGTTTTTTTGCGATGTACAAGCGTGAGTACACATGTGTACAGCAGGTCAAAACCAACAACCCCGTCTCTCTTTTCACACAAAATCTCTCCTGCAAAAGATCTGCCAATTTTTTTTTCTCCCAAAAAAAGCATCTTAATAAGCATCAAAATCTGGTGTAGCATGATTGAATAAATTATGCAGATGTAAAGTAAGCAAGTTTTGTACAATCTCCCTCCTGGCCACCAAACAACATACACGACACAATAAAATATCGCCACACTCCAAGGCACTATATAGCTTGACATTAACCGTGTGGGGTATATTACATCTTCACCCAAAAACAACATCGAATCCCGAGCACAAGATCACATAAAAGAGTAATAAAACTAACATAACTGACCAGAGAGCAGCTCAAATCATTCTAGACAATTTTACGATATCACGTTGTCAGGATCATGGTTTATCAAACAAAACACCCATGTTGTAACTCTGGACAGTAGCAGACCAGAAGTGGTAGGGATAGACCTCAATTGTCAGAAGAATATTATGCCCAGAAGGAACAGAAAGAAAACAAAAGCAGCTAAAACCAAGAGCCCCAAAAACGAAACATTTTGACCTCGATCTCAACTTGCCTGCCCTTTTTTTCCATGTTATTATGCTCTCATCATAATGATCCTCCTGTTGCTACCTTTTTCTCTTCTTCCCTGGAACAAGCGAAAAAAAAAGCCATGAGATGTAAAAGTTCATGATACTGCAAGAAAAACAAAGTTACTTTTTTTGCCATCTGCCACCATCTTATTCCAGCCACTCTATCAAAAAAAACCAATAGTACGTCGATAAAAACGTCCCGTTCTGTATTTCTTCACATCATCGTACTTCAACAAATGCACGTTAAATTTCTCACGCCATTATGTAGCGTATCGAACTGAAAAGAATACTGACAAAAAGTTAAGAGTGTATTTTGAAGAAACGGTAGCATAAAACACAGGTCTTCCTTTTGACATTGACTGAAAGAAAGATGATGAGTGCTGAGGGTTAGTTTTTTAATTGGACGTGCTAGGCTTTTTTTTTACCCCCGACTTCATGGAATCGAGTGACAATGAGTGATTGTACATACACAATAGGGTAAAGAAAATGGGAAGAAGAATTTAAAAATATTGGGTTTTCGCGTTTGCATTTTTCAATATTCTCCGCACGTGAGATTCAGGTAGTTTACAAATCCATACTAGCAAAAGTGTTAAGCTTAATTATCCAAAGAACAACACTCGTACCCATTCCGGAATTCCTATTTAGCATACCTGCTCAAGTACCAAAGAATTTTCCCCAATAAAAACTCAATCAAAAGATCAGCACACCTTCTTTTTCGTATTACGATATAAAAATCCAATGAATACTAAATAACTTTCTTTTTAAAAACGACCCGATCCATTCCTCGTATACGTGAAAAAAAAGGATTCCAAACAACTCACGAAGTCGATCTTTCATATGCAACCCAATAATACTCAATCCCCTTCTCGTTTGACTACCTTCGTTTTCTGCCAACAAAATTTCAACGTTAAATTGTAAAACGATAGGATCATCAAGAGTACCCTCCCCAAATTTTACTGTCATTGAAGAATCACGATTTTTTTTCTAATATTAACCCCAATGTAAGAAATCTGACTCAACAAGATTAACATGATCGAGAATTTTTCAAACGAAATTCTTCTCACATGACTCAATCAACAAAACAATTTGTAATTACGAGACTACCCGTTCCTGGCAAATAATATTTCACTAATTTTACCCCACACACCATTGCTCAACAACACCCGTTGCTCCCAAAAAATACAAGATAACCTGACAAAACTGAACTCATTAAATTACAACATATTTTTGAGAAAACCTCAGGTTTTTAATAATATCCCGTTCTAAAAAAATTCATACTATCGTTTGTCAATCTGCATAGTATACGATAACAAGTGAACACGACAAATTCATTTAATTCATTCCCGTCCTCGTTAAGCCTTGCGATATGGTGTTGCTTCTCATGATACTCCTAACCGTTGGTTAAAAATTCACTTCCTGGCGAAAAATTTATCATCACAAAATATTTTCACGATAAAATGAATTCGTCCTAAAACCTCTTATGCATAAAAGTGATAAGTGTATGTGTATTTTCCCATCATCACTCCTCCGAGACGTGTACACAGGTACCACGAAAAGTTACAATGCAAAAGCAAATTTCCTTTAAGGAACACCAAAAATATATATTTCCCGTGTGCTTATAAAAACGAACCATGACGGTTCAATGAACACGTATCAGTAAATAAAAATGAGCGTATAACAAGATGGCTAATAAATTTTCAGTGCTTTTTACGAGTGCACACAAAACATTCGCTAGTCTGTCGAGTTAATAAGCATCACCAGAAATAGAAATACGGAATTTGTGTATACACATTTTTGTTCAGCAAGCACAGATTTCTTTTGAAGGGAAAAATTAAAAACCAATTCATTTTTACAAATTACACGACCAGAAAACGTCTTAATACGCAGACGTTTATACACTATTATTTTCGAATAAAAATTTAATAAAAACTATTTTTTTCAAGAATAATTTTTAACGTTCAATTAACATTTTCGTACTTTATCGTACATGACCGCATGGCATAATATCCATTCATTTCATTCATTCGCTTCCTGTGTGTACCAGCTCACGTTACGATCACAAACATATCAGATCAATACTACCTGAAAAATTATTACTGCACTAAACAGTACGGGTACTTTTGGGGGTACTAAATCAAAGGCGCTAAATACCTGAACGAATAGCAAAAAGCCTATTGCAAGAGACTATAAAAAAAGCGTAGAGTTTTTACTCATCGGTAGACCCGTTTCTTTGAAACATCCCATTAAAACAATGAGATGCACATTTTGTACGAAAACCACACAAGAGAAAAAACATTCACCACCACCACCGGTTTCTCTCATCCCCATAATACATAATCTTTTATCACAAGATTCTGAAAAGCGTGGCATTTTCCCAGCCAGATAAGTGTATACCCAAAAATATACACCACCACAATGCGTATTTTAACAAGTGAGTGCAATAGCATATCATTTCACAGACCTACGTTGCATTTATCGCCATCTTGACGAATAAAATAGCCTACCTACCCCGACTCCTTCGCGTCCACCAGACCATGAATCGATGATGATCGTGGTGATCATTTCTCTCTACGATGAATGAATGAATTAGTTTCTTTAACTCGGTAATTCCCCAAAACAAGATGAGAGATAACGCTTATGACTCTGGAAAATGATATTGACGAAACAAACCATGATGGTAACTGATCCATGAATCTCATGATAGGAATGTGCCCCCATAAAAAATATAGTGCTCGAAAAGCCCCCGCTCATCAGTCATTGTCGATCGGGAATGCGATGACACGATGTATTTTGAGGACCTCACAGAAGATTATAAATAGCATGTGCTCGTAATTCCTGAGAAAAAAGAGTCGAAATTGTAAAGTTCCGAAAAAAAGACAGTTGATAGTGTTCTCATGAAAAGCGTTCTATTCATCAAAAAAAGTGAAAACCGCAGAATAAAACAGTTGCTTCTTCTTTTTTGCAGAGCACAAGATCAAGTACGGTTGATGATGGGGTGAGTTGTACTGTACAAAAACGTATAGTCATGATCATGTTCTCGGAGAGAAGGAGCAAAGCAGACCGACAAGGAGAAGAGAGAGAACCGAAAACCCAACCAAGCTTGGTATAAATCCTCATCAATGAATGAACCAATTAATAAAAAAATTCATCCCTCTCATCATTAAGTTTCGTTGTTCGGTTCATTGCGCTTCATAATTTCTGCACCGATTATACGCATCTGTACAGAGCAAGTGTATGATCGTTTAAAAGTATTGGAAAATTCAAATGAGATATCATGACTCATACGGATTAAGTTAAAAAATATATTACTCGCAAGACGCACATTTACGCAACAGATGCGTGTGCCAGAGGGAATATCCACGTACCCGTGCCTTCTTGAGAGTTTTAATACGATTTTCATTAAAAACCTTTTTACCCCAGAAAACCCATTTAAAACGTCTTTGCTGTCCATTCTCCCTCTATCCCATCTCAATATCGAGAATTATACACAAGAAAAGGGGTTCGTTACAAAAATCAACCCACAAACTCCACCCCACACTCGAAATAAATTGTCCATCTACCAAACCCACTAGAAAAACACGATTATTGGATCATAAAATTGCTTCCGGGAATTGTACGTAATAAACACTTTTCCCCGAAATAATAATCCGAATTATTTCGATTTCCGTTCCATTTACATAAACGAGTTGACTAGTTGAAAGAACCTGACATTCTACTCAATAAAATTCCCTCGCGGCCACCCTTTCTATAATCCAAAAAATCTACTCCAATATGGCATTAATTTTCATAAACATCCAAAAACGTCACTTTGTTGTCATTTTACTTATCCTCCGCTAATGCAATTTCACCACAAGACAAAAGCGACAAAACCACCACGATATCCCCCAAGAGAATCCTCAAAAACAAATGTCGCATAAAAAAGACTAACACTTTTTTATTAGCTATTTTCATCAAGCCACCCCGAAAACTCGCTCGCCTGACATTCAAGAATGATGATTCAAGGGATTTACACCCATGCACCACGATAAACACAGCTCTACGTAGTAAACCGCTACACCCCACACATCTCATCATCTTACAACTCGTCAAATATTCAAATTTATCAATCCTTATCTGTTTGCTATTTGTGCATGAAAGTCAATAAACCAAGTCCATACATCTCATGCAAACATATTAATACATAAAAAAATTGAGAATATTATTCAAATTTAGATAAGCGTTATAAAAGCCTCCACATTCAATGAATCACAACCAACTGCGCTCGTTATCACGTTGTCCGGCGGAAGTAGGTCAACCACACATTACTGATACCTGATAAGGCTCGCCGAGTAATTTAGAGAACCTGGAACCGTCCCACATACAAAACCGCCAACAAAAACATTCATAATTGACCATTTCCCCGAAGCAAACCACACACAACCTCGAATGGAAATATTCTTCCGAGTAAGAAAACCGATAAGACAAATCCACATCCTCGTATGCAGATTTTTTGTCATTTGAATACACACGATCGTTACCAAAAGGCGCGCAAGTGTTTGAGGTGGTCATGTATTTCATGCCTGTTATTCCTATCATATTCCAATATCAATAGCAAGTTCCTGTGTAACCGGTGTGTACACACTCATGTGCATCCGCTTGATTCATAAAAATGACCAAGTGAACAGTTCCCCCACACCACAGTCACCGGTCAAAAAAACAATTCCATATGCCCCGTTTCATCAAACCACATAAATTAATAGCGTCTCTTAACGTCCGGTTGTGTGTTCAGGTTAACAAGCCAAGGGTACAGCTAAAATAAAAAGCGTGGCAGAAACAGGCACGCGACAAGGGATCATAATTACTTCCCCGGCACATGGCACAGAAATAGCCAAGCCATGCAACACGCTTCCTCGTTGATCCACGCACAAGTATGCCTGCTGCAAAACACATCAGTCAATACGCAACAGCTTGCATACATCACTAAACAATCAAAATTCGAACATTTAAAAGCGCATTTAAATCCCCATGCATGCAACTGGTTGTTTTTGTATAAAACCTTGATTTTTCCACATGGTCCCGAATTTTACAAATGGCCGGGTGCTTTAATTTTAAACTTAAAGTAAATAGGCACACAAAAAATCTCTCTCATTCAAGGCTTTTCTCTCATTTGACCTCATCAAGCATCACCATATGGGACAAAGTCTTTTTAAAAGCACGCAATACTGACCCTTTTGTCTGAAACTTGATGATCTCTCGTGTAATCAAGACCAATGGCACGGGCCAAAAAGAAAAAAATCTGTCGTAAGGGAACTGTGTGTACAGTTATGCACAAGGGCCCATACATATCAACAAGCTGGTATATAGAAACACACACACATCTGCAGATTCACACACAAGATCAACAAGCGAAAAGCAACACAAAAGAAAGGTACAGAGAAAAATTGAAAAACCTGGAAAACATCTGCTCCTTCCCTCAAAAGCTTCTGTTTTGAATGGGGATTGAGGACTTAAAAATTGTGAAAGGTAATATTGGGAAATATAAGGGACTGTACACATCTTGGTCGCTTGTTGATCTATCTACTATATGGGTTACATATGCTGTGCACCTTTTTTCCTCCAACTTTAAAATGTACATCCATTTTCTAAAACCCAGAGAGAAAAACTGCAGATGCGTTACAAAAGGTGTTGCTTCATCAAGTTTAACAACAAAAACCGACTCGCATCTGCTACCCCTGCTGCTCTCCATCCAATCCACTATCATGTAAGGTTGATTTGGAAAAAAAGCTTGTTGCTCTCTCTGATCATCATTATCATTATCACCGAGAAAAATAAAACTACAACCGATGAATGCACTGACAATCTACACTGCAGTGCATCAAGAAATAAGTACTTTTGCTATCAAAACACACCACCGACCAGTGATGCATTTTTAAATTTACTACACGACAGCCAGACATCCAGACATCAAATATTATATTTACACAGATACCATTTATTGATGTTTTACTAAAAACCAGACTTTAAATGATAAGTTTTTTTTACTCGTATTTTTTAAGCACACACAAACTACCATGACCCATCCACTCTCATAGGATTGAACTAAATTTCCAATTTGACAGGATAATGCGTTTTAATAAGTAAAAAAATATCCTCCAGCAACATTTTATTTCAACTCGGAGCAGAATAAGTGCTTATCAAAAAAACGAGATCAACAGGCAAAGCGATCAGGTAAAACGAGAAGCGTGCCAAAAACTACTCTAATTTCAGCTGCGTACTAGCTACTAGTATTACACTTCCAGGATGCTCTATGTAGAGTATTTCTTGAAGAAAGAGAAAAAATTCTAGTTCCCACACACATGGATCAAAAACTCTCTAAAATGGTTCCTAAAGTCCTTGAACCAAGAAAAGAGCATTGTACAAACTTCCCATTCAACAATCCCTTTGCGCGACAAACAAAGAAGCAAGATCATTCAACAGGAGAAACCACAACATCCGATTCTACAAAAAAAACCATACCCTCCACGAGAAAAACAGCTTTTTATGATTTCCTCAGAAGAAAACAACCCACTTGTATAGTACAAGCTCATCTGCCTCACACATCATCTAGTTCTGTGACCAGTCCACCGTGGCACGTGTCACCGGAAATAAGCCCCACATGTGTGTACGCGCCGGTCAACAAAGTGGGTATAATCGAAACAAGTCCATCGATTGCAGCTTGCACATCTGAGATGCATCTTGCCCCATCATCACAATCACACGCATTCCCGATTAAAAAAGCACAATCAAAATAATCAAAACCCGACATCTGTCTCCAGAAAGACTATAAAATTGTTAACAATTTAATCATTTTGGAGAAAAATTCCTGTACAGACTAATGGCACAGGAGCCAAAGCACACACGCGTCTGTCTGCTATACTCCTCGTGCCATGTACAAAGTCGTGCGCAGATTAAAACGCACGCTTTCTTAAAATCTTTACGATTAAAACAACGACGCATCATGACTTAGCGACATTTTTTTTCTATCCCTCATAATTAAGTTAAGAAAATCCTTCACGATTTTACAAGACTTGCCTAAAAATAACGATCATTATCATTCAATTTCTTCAAAATGTGAAATGCATTATCCCATACGTCCTGTTTTCTATCGACACAGTTTTTCTTCCCCGTCTCTTTCCTGTTGTGTCCACGAAAACCCGCGTCTCAACATCACAATCTTGATACTCCTTCCTCACCCACTTAAAAAACACATAGCCATTCTACCAAACGAGAATTTCCGGTCCACGTCGTGTCTTCCAACTTATAATACTTAATCCCTTCTTACCCAACTGAAAATAATAAATGCGTCCACACAATATAAAATGTTAAAAAACATTCAAAGGGGATGTGTTATGTCTTCCTGCATGTTATTTTCTTACAAAGATGTACACACACAGGGTGACGCACTTCATCTCTCAACTGGAACGCATTTCGTACACAACTGCAATCGCTTTTCATAAAATATGATCCAAAAAAAGAAACGATCATCATGACCATTTTGATGTTATGGGGGAAAATAAAATAACACAAGAAGCGGATCATAAAAAACAACAACTGCAATAACAGAGCAGGGGATAGAGCACAATAAAACGCGAGTGGTCTTTTTGATGCCTGTCTACGTCTCATACAAAACAGTTCGGGTTTCTTGTTGCTACTTGAACATGCAAAATGAATATTGCGCTTTAACTTGTCAAGTTGACAGGAGAGTGAGATTCAAAAAAAAAATGAATCTTGCAAGATATAAAACATTAAAGCGTAGAAAACACTGATAATAATAATGAGAAAAGAGATGAGTATAAACAATGCGAGCGAGAAAAGAGGAAACCACAAAATGATGATGATCATCATGAGACGGAGAGAATGACGAGATGATTTTTATACCAAGTCAGGTCATCATCAGAGAACAAAAAGAGTATGTGCATGTAAAGTTGCATAATAAGATGTTGTGCGTTGTCCCCTTCTGAATTTCTTTTGAATGAACATCAAGAAGACAGAGGAATAAAAGTAACGCACCAGCAGGTTCAACAACGCTACGTTCTTCCTGACCTGCAAATTGCTCCTTTAAGAAAAAAAAGCAGCTAGTGAGCGCACTAGTCCATGTAGAACAATCATGATTGTGAAAAGAGAATTTCCAGAGAATGGGAACAGGTGCCTAAGATGCGTTTTTGAATGTACGTTTTATATTTTATGATGATCATCATCAGAGTGAGCAGTGGAGCCGTGAAGTATATGCAGGTGAGTTTTATACCATACCCCCAAAAAAGAACCAACTAACAAGTTAGGTCACGGTCAATGAATTTTTTCACGAAAAAAATAATTTCTTGTGAGTTTTTTTTACTGCCTTAACATTTTCCAGTTAAGATGAGTGTGTATGTGGTATAGCCCTTTACTACACACACCGGTAAGTACTAACGTATTTGTACAAACTATTATACACAATCATGAGTTAGAGAGATTGCAGGTGTGTTTACCTGTGTACGTTAGCGGAAACATTATATTAGTTTATTTTTTACTGCATAACAACTTGGCATTTTATAAAAAATAACCGGCGGGTTGTACACAAGAGGCAGCAGTAGCAAACGTGTGTGTTAAAAAACTTGGCGCAGGGTACTACACTCAAAGCACGCGTGTTTCGTAGAGAGAAAAAGGGTAGAGAAACGGGTACGTAAAGCGTACTTTTTTTTTACCTTTGCGAAAATATAGACTGTATGAAATATTTAACGTGTATTTATTTTTACTGCTTGCTGACCGATATGTAATGTACGTTCGTTTTTTTTGATACACCGGTATCACGTACAACACCACCACGCTAAAGTGTTTTTCATTCAGAAAAGTAAAGTAGCACCAGATGCGTACATTTTGAGTGTAGAAAAAAATATTAATTATTTCTTTGCTACCAGACGTATTTTTTTTTTACCTCTCAACCCATTCATCCATCCGTATTTCCTTCATTAAACATGCAAGAGAGAGAAAAGACGAGTTGGCAGATTTTTTTAGCGAAAAAATTATGATGATGAGTAGGAGGGTTTAGAGAAAATGTGTCTGTTTTTCTGAAGTAATGAGGAGTACAATGTTTGGAGAGAGAGGGGAGACGAGAGTTGCACGCAATTGAATGGACTAATATTTAAAAAATTATACTTTATTCTCACAAGTTTGCGAAAATGTTTGATGTTTGTCGTACAAACTAACGTGACATGGCAGAATATTATTTTTGGGTAAAGTGAAAAAATAGCCCTACTGTTGCATTTAATGTTTGAGCATACACATACCGTCTCACAGCAAGCCTAAGTCAACAAGACATGATGACGGACATGTTTGAGTGAGAGGTCCCCGTTCAAACAACAAGAAACAGGAAATCTGAGTTTTTTCTTCTTGACTCATTATAGAAAGCCTGTGTCTATTGACCATGGATAATAGGTACAAGACGGTGCTATCATATCGTTATCATTAATGAATGAGGATTTTTATTTACTTATGATGGTAGACAAAAGAGACAAGAGAAGATGGGCATTAAAAATAGGATAAAGTACACGAAAAACTTGACAAAGGACCGTGATAAAAGGCTAAACATCCGGTGGTGGTGGTGAGATGTTGAGATGTTTGTGTTTCGAAACACGTTAAATTCGCGTTAGAACGCGAATAACGAGATGGTGAGAACTGAACAGTTAAATGTGAAAAACTCTGGAGTTGTGGGGATTTTTGTTGGAAAATGAAAGTTACGATTATGAGGTATTTTTTTGAAAATGACAATGTATCAGCGGGGATTTCAAGTCTTTGCATGTCGAAGAGTTATAAGTGAGTCGTTAAGATTTTAATATTTTTTTGAAGGATGGGGAGGAGATTCTTGTCATGTCTTGATAAGTGTCGATAGTTTCGAGGAAGAAGAGAGTTGAGATGTCATGATAATTACGGTACAAGAGTGTGTGCAGTTATAATGCAAAAAAAAATGTTAGATAAAAGGTAAGAGCTCCTGGGGATCGTGGGAGCAAAAAATAGTACACTGGAGTTATGAAAAACGGAAGTTTTTGAAAGATTGTGGATTTTTTTTGGATTGAAAGGATAGTGAGTTGATGCTCAGGCCCCCCAACAGTGCTATTGTGATGGGGGTAGAGAGAGAGGAGTGGGAGCTGCTATTTGTTTTGTTCTTTTTGATGTGACAATAGGCGAATGAGTTTCAAGAAATTCAGGGTATTGTGGTGCTGGTCAGTATGGTTTTCATAAACCCATGGGCATGCACACAAGATTTTGGTACGTTTTTGACCACTATTTTTATACGGGATGTTGGTGAGCGTTTTGGTCAAGGGAGGTTTTTGGGTAGTAGGATAGGATGGGTGGTTTTTTTTGGGGATTTTATGATCGGGTACGTAATAAAAAAAAAGTAGCATTCGTGACGAATTCCAGGAGATAACTAAAGCGTTATGTAATATGAAAGGTACACCCACTCAAAAAGAGATTCTCCAGAGCAAAAACACGTTTTATCTTGAGCAAATAGTGAAGCAATAAATCAATATCGCACAGAGGTGGTTTATGACGGTGCTTCACAAATTAGCTTGGTCGATTTATGGACCCCAAATATCGTGTAGAACGGGATAGTATTCAGAATTTAACGCAAAAATATGTCTGTATTCATTCACCACCACCACCACCACCCTGAGCAAAAAAAATACGCGTACACGAAAGAAAGTGACATAAAAGCGGACAAAAGAACGTAATAAAATGTACGAACCTGTAATAAACCCGTCTGTCTTTTTAAACTGGTCAAACGTATAACAATCTTATCCACGCGGCGGGTTGTCCTCGTCAAATACAAACTGATTGATGAGAAAGACAAACTGATTCTTCAGGTGGGATACTAATCGCATTGAACCTGCTCGTATCATTGCTGTTCTATCGTGTACGTCGGACTTTAAGAATCGTGTAGTTTGCTTCATAGTTGCTGCTTGATGACCAGTGAGTACGAGGATTATAAGGAAAAGGTAGAGCTTTTAGCTTTTCGACTTTTTGACGCGATGCTCCCGCTGGTGGTGGTGATGTTGGTGCTGTACTACGGACCCTTCGTGATAAACGAGACGAGCGTCAAGGGGCGACTAATTACCTGCATACATAATATATAACGATTTTATTAGTAGTCAATCGGGGTGAGTGAAGGAACTCACACGTATTTACATGACACTTTTATTGACAAGGTAAGATGAATCTGGACGTACGGTTTGATATCTCAATAGGATGAGGATGAGTTTTCGAGATAATGATCGTGTTTCTGCGTGTGTGTGGGAAGATACGGGTGTGTGATCACAGAATTTTTGTGAGGATCACCGGGGTTGAGTTCAGTTTGAAATTGGGAGCTATTTCTGGAAATACAAGAGAAACATGACGTGAGGACTTGAATTGACGTCTTGATTTTGATATTTGTTCTCGTACGATTAACTTACTTTTGACTAGACTCGTTGGCTGTAGACAATGCAGCAGCAACAGGCGAGGCTCTCGATTTTCCCAGCGCTATACTTCAAGCACCTGAGTAGTGTGAAAAAAGGTCCTGACTGTTGCGCTCTCGTGAGAGAAAGGACCTGGGTCTGCTAATGAACAGTCTCCTCCCTCGACAGTCCACACATCATTAGAATAATCTGTAAAAAGACGAGAGCATGTACGTTAGTGAATGGGGTGAGAGCACCTGAGCCACTCCTCTTATAAATGGAATGTCGTCGTCTATGAAGAGAGCTCAGGCACCACCATCAAAATTAAACAAACATTTCAAGCACTAATCCGTCTATCCATTGATCCCATTGTGGCCAAACAATGAAATCAATTATTGGTGATAATGACCACCAACAGGGGAACATGACCAGGGTCGGGACACCAAGGCACTTTTTTTTACTCTTTTTTTTACTGACTCACACGGTTTTGAAGGTTAATGGACAGTGGAGACGATTTTTAACCCTTTTTTTACACACACTGAGTGGGTCTAACTTACACGCATGATTACACTGGCGATAGTGATAATTTCGTAATTAAATGTGCACTCACCATTATTAATTCAGTTCCCAAGGAAAAATTGGCGCGAACACTGATTAATTGTCAATTGCACTAATTATAACAACACACTTTTTTAAACACTTTAGTCTACTAATTTTGAATTTAAATTCACCCAAACCTGTACTATAACTTAACAATGCCGTCGATAATCCTCAAAACACTTTTTTAATTGCGAATGCACTCAATTAATTTTGAAACTTTTTCGTAAATTAGTGACAAAATGGATTTTCCAGGTAGTTGAACTGGTCAATCATCTGTTTTCTACGTAACGTCACATGTTGCCCGTTTGTTTACCTTTCTTTGTTGATATTTTTAATGGTTCAAACAAAGCGTCGCGTCAGAGACGACGATAACACAATGAATTTTTTTTTGCACTTTTGATCTCACGTCACACTACTCGCCTGATTTAAAGCACAAAGGGGAAAAAAATCTTGAAACATGTGTTTTTCTCACATGTTTAAATTTTTTACTAATTAAAGTGTTTATTTACGTAAGTTTGAAAATCTAGCACAGTTTTTTTAATGCTTTCGCACAAATCCCCGTTGAAGTGTTTCTGTAACATTTTCTGGAAATCAGTGGAACAAGCTTGATATCAAACATCGGGTGATGATTGACTGAGGATTTTTGGGGTGGATTTACAGGTGGTTTTAACTATAAAATGCGTAGTAGTAGGAGGGCTATTTAATGCGTAGTAAAGTGATTTAATTATAGGTTGATTGCCTTTGGGACGAGAGGACTAGTCTTTAAAGTGATTAAATTGGTGGGGGGATCTTTTAGTAAGAAAATTTTTAGTCGTGTGAATGGTTGCTTGATTGGTTAATTGAATTTGTGGAAGGGTGTCATGCGACACCTTCGTCGTGTGTGGCTTCATTCATTGCTGGAGAGCTGGAAATTGGATGGAGAGAGGTGTCACCATGCTTAACATGTTCAAGTTGACTAATTGGATTAGAAGGTCGCTCAACTACACCAAAATAAACATGCGTTTTTTTTGGATTGGTATGGAAAAGTGCGTTTACTGCGTAGTTTTTAAGGCGGCTTATTAAAGATCCTCAGACATGTTATCGTGGTCATTGTCAAGTCAATTAAGTGTCATTAGACATTAGTGTTTGGGTTCATTTCTTGTGTGCTTTATTCCACACACGAAAGGAATTAACGAGCAAGTTTAAAAACAAGGTTAATCTTTTACATGCATACATATTATGATTAATTTTAGTTCATTGAGGCGAGACTGATGTGATCGGTGACCTTTCACCTTTTCTGGAATATTGATTAAGTGATGATATGATTTGTTTTTGATTTGGATATCTAATTTGGTTGTCAGCATGCACGGCTATTTTAAAGCAGGAGGAAATTATATGAAAAATGCAGCTAAGAAAAGAGACTAAAAAGCAGCTTTCTGAAAGCTGCTGCTGCTGGGCTGGAACTGGAAGGCTGGAAAAGCTGAGAAACTGAAGTAAAATGTGAAGCGCCATCTATCACGCGTGTAAGCTCACTACTTGGAGTAACACCGCAGCACAGCAACCTTACAACTTTGTTCATAGTCAAGGAACGGTTTGTTAGTTTGAAGGATTTTATGTTGATTTACGCTTGGTCGGGATAGGTGGCAGCAAAAAAACAACACTTTCTTTCTTAGATGAGATCTCGGTGATCTGGTGGTGCATAATTCGAAATTAGCAATTTATTAAGTGATTTGAGCAGTTTTAATTTCTCAAGTTGTGGTTTTAAAAAAAAACGACTTGATTGATAGTGTGGATGATTTGAGTAAAAGTACTAGAATGTTTGGTATTGTAGAGTAAATAGAGTTTAAAACAAAATGGATTATTCATAATTAACGGATTGTTTGTTTAGTGGATTCATTGTTGAATCGCGTATATTATAAATTACAACAAAACTGAAAATCAGTAGATAATTCAGTTTTAATGGCTTCATGTAATTATTTAAATGAATGTGATGTGCGAATGCACATTAAAAGTTAGCTTAGTTCAGAGTTAGAAAATGTGAGTTAGATGTGCTATGAAAACTATGTGTATGTATTTTGTTTTTCTATTTTATTTATCGACATTTGTACCAATATGAAAATTTAATTATTAGTTTAGTTACCGTTTGGGTGATAAATTATCAAGCATTAATTTGGGAGAGAGAAAAGTAAAGCAATGTAACAGATTTAATTACCATTGTTATGTAACACGAGTTCTTTTAAAAACCTTTGAAGAAATGCTATAAATGTTTGGAACAATCATTATGCTCTCTTAAGAAAATCGGCCAGTTTTAAAGATTTCTATAGTTTGAATTCAGAGCATTTTGTTACATGTGTGTGCTTTTAACATTTCATGATATACATGGTTGGGTCTAAGGAGGTGCATCCAACTCACCAAAAATTGTAATAGTTACAAAATTACTATTTAAAGCATGTACAAATCCAATTCATAATGACTTTAAAGTTCAAATTCAAGAATTCAAAATTTATGCACCTGTAGAATTTTCTTCTGAACATTTTGGTACCTTAAAAATCGAATAATAAATCATGGTGATACGGGCCAAACCAGTTGCTATTTTTGAAAATTTAGTTGCCCCCTGCCCCGAAACGGTTGGGGTCAGGTGCAAAATATTTTGCCCTAAGGTAACCCTTGATGAGGACAACTATTGGCCGAAATTTCGAATCTGTAGCTCACACATAATTTTGTGTATATAAAAAGTGGCTTGAAGTTGTTCTATGACGTAATAAAATATAAATAGCATGTACATGGACTTTTACAACAAGTAACTGATCATAAAATGGCTCAAAAACAGGTCACTTGTGTTTCTGATTTGTATTTACAAATTGCATAGGGATTCCATAAAACACTTTCCACTATGACAAAGCTCAGATTGTGGCCTACATATTTTATTTGAATAGCTTTTCAATAAATGCTGAAAGATGACTTCAGTCTCTGTGGACTAAAATATTTAGTGCCAAAAACATATGCGAAAAAATAGATTCAAAAGATTCCAGAATTGACAATAGTTTAAAAATGTGATAATTTAAAATCAGGAGATAGTTGAGGCAAACTTTTAGGTGTAACTTCTTTAAAAAATTCGAATTTCAAGAATTCAACTGTAGATTTTTCTTCTGAACATTTTGGTACCTTAAAAATCGAATAAAAAATGGTGATACGGGCCAAACCAATTCTATTTTTGAAAAGTTGGTTGCCCCCTGTCCTGAAACGCGTGGGGTCAGGTGCAAAATATTTTGCCCTAAGGTAACCCTTGATGAGGACAACTATTGGCCGAAATTTCAAATCTGTAGCTCACACATAATGTTGTGTATATAAAAAGTGGCTTGGAGTTGTAAGCATAAATAGCATGTACATGGACTTTTACAAGTAACTGATCATTGATCAAATTGACGGAATCACTTTTATCTTCAAACACACCCATCAACATTTTACAACTTCTATACTCGGCTCCCTCCGAATCCACCTTCGAAGTATCAATCCAATCTTTGATCTTTTAAAAGTTATTTAGTTTTCATACTTTTCCACTCCAAATATCCCAATTGCGAAAAGTTTTGTTTTTGTGTGCATTTTATTAGATAAAATTTGAACACTACTATAAATGTAAAAGAAAGTATCGTAATCTGAAAAATGATTTACAAACATAACTTTGCAGTAAATTCTCACAAATTAAGTTATATTCAAATTTTTCTGCTCAGACTAAAAGTGTCCTTTGACCCATCAAATTATATTATCAAATTTTTAGGTTAATCAGTGGCAAAGCCATACTGACAAACTTCAACTTACTCATTTTCGAATATTCTCCTCAGGATTCCGAGCTTTTTACATACTCCATTTACATTACATATATTTTTGGGAAATGATATGGCGGAAAAGGTTAAGCTACTAGAGATCAGTGTTTTGCATTCAATACATAATATATTCTGACTATCTCTAGTAAATAGTAATAGTAAATTCTCGTATTTGCCATACATTGAAAAGCAAATTAGCAAAATCAGATTTCGATGAATATCATGACCCCTGTGGATCATAGTCGTTTCGATTTCTAGAACAAATAGTAGCTACGATTGAAACGCCCACTTAATATGATTAATTTAAAACTTATATTTTATGAGATTCTACTGATTTTTAAGAAAGTTGTGTCAAATTGAAACTCGGAGTACAAATATTGTCTAAAAATTTGGTGTTTTGACTGAAACACCTGCATCAAACTTGCGCCCTAGTATAAGGAGCTAGAGGAAATTCCTTCGAGATAGATTTATGTTAGACCTAATGCTGAAAACTAGAGGTCGATTGGTGCATCAGTCTAAACCTTATTTATGATCAAAAATGCCTACGAATTGTTGAAACGTTATATGTATTAGTAAAAAGTTAATGAATTTTCTTTTTTCACTGCTGGAAACGGTTCCAATTTCTCGAGCACTAGATTCAGATAGTTGGAAAATTACGGAAAGCGTGTTTAAGGTTATCAACTGTTAGTTACT
Organism: Entomobrya cf. arborea Gr-Col-00668; assembly: GCA_034699025.1. Lineage (NCBI taxonomy): Eukaryota > Metazoa > Arthropoda > Collembola > Entomobryomorpha > Entomobryidae > Entomobrya > Entomobrya cf. arborea Gr-Col-00668. Next base: position 301 of record JAQIWN010000007.1, on the reverse strand, counting down.
AAGTTCATGACAACAAAATTTTCCCCTGGTCCAAATTCCTTCATAAACTAGTTAACCATCTGTAAAAACTATCATTTTCCGGCTCATTTCGATGGTAACTCTGAGTTACCAATCGGAATCTTGTAGAGAATTTAAATGCGGTCATTTTGATATGCAACTCATGATACTTTAGAAATTAAACGTTTATCAAGACGTTGTAACGAACAGCCGAATGCCTTAACGGGGACAGGCTTATTTTGCGCGTTAAATTGTTGCTATGAACTAAGCCAAAAACGCCTTTGCGATTCCCTTTACGCTTGCG
>JAQIWN010000006.1:0-110877 GCA_034699025.1 Entomobrya cf. arborea Gr-Col-00668 | reverse complement strand
CCACTGCTGCGACAAGAAAGGGGGAATAAGTAAATAGGTAACTATGCAACATTTTTGCATTTTAATCGCATGGCATAATCAAGTGGCGATGATGAAGATGATAGTAATACAACGTCACCGATCATTTTGTGCACAAGGTATGACGAAGAAGACTCTTTCAGAGTTGTCTGAAGGGACTAAAGTCACTGTCTTAAAAAAAAGTCACACCACGCAGTGCAGATGTGAGGGTTTATCATAAAAATCGCAGAACAATATACGCTTGCACTTTTTAAAGAAAAAAATGGATGAATGAATGCAAAAAATGGCAAAAAACGTACATTTGAAGCAATCAAACATTAAACAGCACTCTGGTCTGGTTCGGTTACTGAAAGCATGAAGAGCAAACAAATGACGGTCATGCTACAATAGCTTCCACAATTTTTGTTCTGTTGAAATAGCTGCTCATCATCATCACCATCAGCAAACTGTACAACTTCATCATAATTGGGAATATTCCAAACCGATGAGCTCAAGGATGCATGTAATACGAGAAAAAAACTCTCTTCAAACTTGACTTAAACCTTGTTCACACTGTTTTGCTTGCATGCAATAATAAATGGCACCTCCACACTTACAGCTACTAATCTTACTTAATTAGATATACATTGACTTGCAACAGCCATTCTTAGCACAAGAGTCTTTGGAGTACTTTATAGACTTGCTTACTTGTTGCATTTCATTGTTTGGGGCATTGTTGTTATTGCTGCTCTCTACCTACTTCATGCATGTTGCCTTCGTTCATGCTATTACACAAATGAACTAATAATATAATAATAATAATAGTAATACAGCTTTATTGATGATGACGATGGTGATGATGATCCTCCTTGTTGTCTGTGAGAATTCTTGTCAGCTTACTAACCTTGTCTGATCAGCGTGAGTCTTCATAATTTTTATTACTACCCTTTTCAGTTTCATTCGTCGTGAAAAAGTAAGAAAAAAACATAAGCGTTGCGTTGTGGCACAATCATAAATGAACACCATGCCAGTATGTAAGTAAGCCAGTGCCGGTTTTTATATCTTTTCTCTTGAATTGAAGGGAGTACACGATGTATTGTGATTTCAAGAGGGATGATGACAGTTTGAAAAGTGAACTTTTTAGAAGGGTAAAATATTTGGAGTAAATGAAGTGTGCCTTTGAGCAGCAGGTAAGAAAGATGACAACAGCATCACGACATGCGCATGCGCAATTCGCGAGCATGCATATCACTTTTTCTCTTAATCCATTTCACTTTCGATTGTAGAAGATGAAACCTATTCATGCAGTTTTTACAGCTAATCCGCTAATTTAACAGAAAAATCTGCTTAACATGTTACACTTCGCACAGAGAAGCAAGATGAAGATTTTTTTCGCTTTATTGAATTGAGCGTAACAGTCAAAAGTAAGTTGTGTTGGTGTCATCAAATCAGAAAGGAGACATGGCGTCTGGCAGGTTAATTTAGAGTAAAAGTAAGCGCGACGGAAAGAGAGAGAGATAAAAAGACAATCAACCCAGCAAAACATGTCACATTGCATAAAGCGTAGCAATTTTGGCATTAGAATGAGCATTTACAAATTTTAAACGCGTTCTTCCTTTCCTGATGCTTTTTGAAGATTTGAAGCATAGCCTGACTGACTGATTGTCGATAAATACTCAAAAGCCATGACGCTTATTTTTTTTGCATCCCAGCAACTCCGTCTATTTTACAATGAACTTGTGTAGATACTTACATTATTACCTATCTCACTAGATTTTTTATGAGTATGATAATTATTCTTATTAAACGGCATAGCTGGTCTGAGATCTACTGAAAACAGGTTTGTTGAAGCAAATTTTTTATAACGCCATGATACGATGACGATGATGATTTACCAAATTAAGCATTACGCTCTCACATATAACAACCGTACTATGAGGGGGAATAACAGAGACAGTGTAAAGTAAGATTCGATCGAGAGCAAAAGTAGATAAAAAAATGTGGAAGTTGTATATTTTTGCAATATCCACTCACCTGATAAATGGAATTTCCAGTGAGAAAAGAACTGATGTAGTGTGTGCCGACGTCATTAAAAAACTTGAATGAAGAAGTGTAGTCATTGGCACGGAATGAATGGATACTGTCTCTAAAGTTGGGCATAACGGTCATATTTTGGAAAGTGTCAATACGTCCCGCTTGCCTCACCATAAGAACCCTGACGAGCATATATCTGTAATCCCCCTTGACAAAGGACGGGTCTATTCCAAAGTATTTGGCTAAACTTGGCGTGCGCCATCCTCCTGCAAAGGCATGCCATGGACGATCCAGTCCTTCAATGACGAATCTTCTAAAGTACGCTTGCACCAATTGCTGGAGATCTTCACATAGGTCAATATGAAACTCATTGTGGAGGGGCAGACTGTTGTCTGTGGTGAGGAATGTTTGTTGCTGCACACGATAGGTGGAGGGGTCAAGGATTTCCTTGGAGGGCTCCAGGAAGATCCAGTTTTGAGTGTCATTGCGTGGCACTACTCGCATGCTCAGACTTAAATACCCGTAGCGAGGGAACAGGTGCATCACAGCCCCGGGTACGACTGGATGACTTATCCCTGCTGCCCCTGCTCCCCCCGCGATATATGCTGATGACTGAGTGGATGCTGCCCCATGGGCGTGATAATTTTGCTGTGAGTGTCCATTGTTTGCGTTTGGATGTCCTGGAGAGGAAGATGCATGACTACGACGATGATGCCCGCCACCACCACCGTCACCACCGGGAAACACACCTCCACAAAAAGAGGGTAAATAGGATACAATGACTGCTATGTAGACTAGCACTTTCCACTGGAATGGACCAATCACTCCACGATCAAGCGCACAAGGCATGTCACGACAGCTTCGTTGTCAGACACGTACAAGAACCCAGTGTTCCTTTCGCACGATTACCACAGTTCAACAATTTATTCTTCATTATTGCATTCCGCAACCTGAAAGAGTTTGTTACCCGCGTACTTAGTGAATCCGTGGAAAAATGTCACTTATCACAACGAAGTATGTATATTACACAAGAATTTCACTATAACCACTTGTCAAATCCTGAGTTATTTTTTCACTTTTATGCATGGAAAAATTCCTTTTTAATAGGCAGGTCTACATTATCCAGAGTCAAAGGCTTCAATCTGCAAAACCATATATTACAATTACAACAAAAGCATACTTTAATCCGTACAGTGGAAAGCCACACAATGCACATAAATCGCTTATTCTTCTGCCAAGCTCCGCGTCTCAAGAGCATCCACACATGCTTTTATAAACGCAAGGTTTCACAATTAACAAGACTGACTGACTGTCTAGTACCGTCATTTCCTGCATACCTTTAGCAACCATCGGATCACCGCAATACAAAACACAAAGGATTTACAATCAATGTATTTATAGATGTTATATTATTCTATTTTCTTTTATTATCATTACAAAATTTAACTGTTACATATTCTTCTCTCTTGCCAGCAACTGCAAACTATTATCAAGTGATAAATTTGTACTGCTATATTTTTGTTCCTTGCTTTTTCCTTCGTTTTTCGTTCTTAAAATAATCAAAAAATATGATATAAATAAGGAGAGTAGGAGGATGTAAAAATAAGATAGAAATAACCTAGTCTTGGAATCGTAAGACCCTGAAAATCATGATTCTGCTGATATTATTGGATTTTATGCAATGCAATAAGTGTGTGTGTTCATACCGCATGAACGGTCTGATTATTATTACTTTATATTATGTGAGAATTTTTAGGAGGACAGGTAGGTGGTAGAAAAAGAAGAAACAAGGACAACTCCACAAAATAACAAAAATTCCGTGTTTTTCCTTTATTTCTGTTAATTCTAAAGTAATAATGACTCACTGGATTCAAGTAATATCACTTCGCTTGAGTTGAGTTGACTGTGTAACTGAAAGTTGATGTCTATGTTACGCTGCTGCTGCGGCTGTCATGGACAAAATATCAGAAGTCGTGTAAAAACTCTTGCTTTTTCCCTGTCCACATATATATTTCAATGCTATGAGTTCTGAAACTGACTTGACTAAACTGTTGGCTTTCTTGTTTCAACTTCCGTTGCGTCTTTGTGGTGACAAAGCAGCATAATATCAGTATTCGATCAACAAACCGGAGGAGGAGTGAGGTTTTGGTGGCAAAAAAAAGCTACTCTGCGATGCGTTCTTGGATAATTTAAACAGAGAAGAGGGGTAAAAATATTCTCTTTTAACTACTTGACTTTTAGCTACTTTTTCTACCTATTAAACTGAAACAAGCGCACTCACAGGAGAGATAAAATAGGTAATATTAGGCAATGCAATGAAAACCTCTTCTCTGCAAACAACACGCCACGCACTCTCAAGACCTGATCTGACTGAACACAATGACAGCAAGAATCTTACTAACTTCTCTGTTACACCGACACTCAACTCGCATCCCAATTGCAATACTTACTCACCACAATAGTCACAATGCAGCGCACACATTATTCTACCTCCACCAGATTAGATCCAATTCAGCACCACCATTGCATTCGCATGTTGGCTTCACTTGATTCTTGACTTGTCTGTTTGTGCTCTATGTGGGAACTGAGAGCAAACTCGCATCATTTACAATCAACAGTGTGTATCGCGGAGGAGAAGCAACAGCAAAAAAAGAGCTTCACTTTGGTTATCTCATCTTTTTTGGCTTGCTTGTTTCGTCTTCAATTTAGAGTGCAGTGCAGCAAAAGCATGCCATAGCACACTACACAACATTATTGTTTTACACGACGGTAGCAATTGTTTAGGCAGATCACCTTCGTTTTTAAAAACTAAACAGGAATATTTAAAGCTCACTACTTTTTTTGCTTCTCTGTATTTCACTCGTTATTTTTGAAAACCATGACACGGTGACGTTGCACCGTGTACTGATGCCATGGGAGATAAAAATGACATGGGGTTAAAACTGAAGTTCCTCCATTATCATCGCCACTGGAATATTTTCAAAATATTTGTATTTCATTTGACTTGACACAGCAGCCATTAATTTTTTCCAAATAAAATTGAGAGAAATATGCTCAGGAAACCGTGGTTATGATATATTTTAAGTAACATGGTTTGAGAAATGAACATGAATCAACATCTTACTACAATAATCAATAAGTAATAAAATAACATAAATAGGGTAAGAAAATCTTTTGATAAGATGATGCATACGTAAATATGCTACAACACGGAGTAGTATTGTAATTTTTTATGCCACGAGTGATACCGCTATTAATGCTATGATTATTTTGATCATTTGTGCGTTTTATCTCAACCATCACTATCACCAATAATACAACAGAGGTAACACCCATTGTATGCATGGTTTTTGGTGTGGATTACAATTACAGTTATTTACGAACTAGCATTCAGTTTTATTATGTGTCATATCACTATCAGTATACTGAATGGTGATGGAATGCAAGTATAAAGATTCATAACATTTACCTTAAGTATAATACAATAATATTTATGATGCATGGAGTAACATCAAATGAAACAACAGTATCTCCAGACAGTACAACCAGTGTACATGAATAAAATAATTCGTTTATCGTTTCGTACTTTAAGTGATACACAGATCCAACATTTTTAAACTTTTATTGTTAAAATACCATCTTTAGGGTCATTTCTTACTTGTAAGCTAGCTTTTGTAAACAGGATAATGATTTTTATTTATACAAAAGCAAACGACCCTCTGCATATTCACCAAAATTCACAGTCCATATTTGGCTTTTCCCAATTGGATTTTACATTTTCAAGCAAATATGCAGCTATTTTTTTTGGAGGGTGACATAAGTAGTCATATGAATGATGACGAGTGCCCTGTTAGGAAAAAAGTTTATTTGTATACACCACCGCCTCCTTTTATCCTTGTCAATACAGCCGGTAAAAAGGAGAAGAGATTTTTTTATCGGAACCAAAAAGATAAACAAATGAAAAGGAAACTTCTTTGAGTGCTCTCTTGCTCTCATCTCACTTTCTGTTTGTTAATCTTGTCTCAAACGAAGTCAAGTGTTTTCAGTAGAAACGGTGTGTGTGGTGGATGGAGAAGTAATAAATATTTATTTAACATAGTTCAAACAACATGGGGGTATTCTACATATTATTATAATTTTAACTCAAAACATGTGCCTTAATATGGAAACTACCATATGCGTAGCGTAAGTCGACAAATAAAATAACCGTTAATATTTAAACGTTGACTTAATAATCAACAGATAAACCCTGACACTCTTCAAAATATATTTATTTCATGAAAAGGCATGTCATGCCAAATACAGAGACTATTATTTTGAAGGAGACGTATCGTGGAACTTTTTTTTGCAGTCGATTTGTCTCATTTGACCCCGTCAGAGTCATGATTTGATCCAACTGAACTGAACAACCTGTTAGAAAAATTGTATACATGTAATGCTATATATTAGAGGAGATGAAACTGATTGCATTTCTGTAAATATAATTTTATATCATGCACATTAAAATAACTTGGGAATATTATGTTTAGATAGTCAATAATAAATATTAAGTAGAGTAGAGTTAATATCAGCAGCAACAATACTTTTGATACAAATATTTGCCATTGACTCGCGTTCGTCTAATTAAAGAGCCCTTAACGATTTTTGCAACTGTTGCTCCTTTACAGGGGAATATAATATTTTATTTCAATAAACCAGGCTTATAACAACCTGCATCATTGCATAAGTAATCTATTAGAATGTAATCGTCTTGCAACTGCGACAGAATGCGTGTCTGTATTAAATGTCATGTCATGTGTGCACATACATTTAGACTTAAGGTAAGGTAAGGCATATGTACACAAGTTACATAAATTCAAGGCACATGTTGTGCAACGTTTTCTGGAGTGAACAACGTGTACTTCACCAATGCAATGATAATACGAGCAACATTTATAGATATATGCTGAGAATTTCGCATGGGAACTTCACTTCTGCTGCGTAAACTTGATCAACCTGTGCTAGGTTAAGTATGATTACATTGTCATCACTACAGACAAAACTATGAAATAGCATCAAATTTTCATCATTATTGTAAAATGTCGAATAGGCATAGTGTCAACATTCAATCAGTAAAAATTGTTATTAAATATTCCCAGTCGGCTATATTACCTTTTAGTTTTAAATAGGTATGTTTTGTAGGTTGTAGGTACGCCAGGATTTATTGTGTGTAAGCCATAAGAGGAAATTTGCTATATGCAGGGCTTAATAATAAATTTGCTCTCATGCCATTCTACTATGACCGTGGTTTATTTGCCTTTTTGCTACATACCTCAATACAAAGTTGTAGTTTACTGCATTTTTCATTGTCACAGTTTTTAAGCTTTTTCTATGTAGCTTTAATTGGCGTCTCAAGTAAATTGGCAGGATAGGCAACAATACAAAAAGTTATTTTGAGGCCTCTTTTAAAAACATTTCATTTCATTCAGCTTTACTTACCAAATTTCCTTCTTTTTCTATAAATCGGTTAAAATTTTAGTGCGGATTGCAACGATGTTTTAACGTTTTTGAATGAGCTAAGCCAGATTCGTAGGCACATTTTAGCATACAATTAACGTCATAAAAAGTAATTATCAGGTCATAGAACAACCAAAAACTACTATATATCGTGCATAATTTAAAATCTTGAAAGATTTAAATACAAACAAATGATTGGTGAATAACCGATCTAACCGATTTCCTCACACGTGTTTTAAAAAACAATTTGTAATGCTTATACTCTCCAGGAGGAGGTTTTCAAGACAACAAGATTGAATCGAGTTCAATGGCTTAAAGACAGGGCAAAGAGCTCACAACTTTTAAGCAGCTTTCGCTTAGGATTATTAGATGGATAGGTATAGATACGTATGCGGAAACTATGAAGGCAACATTATAGCCCGCTTAATTAAATTGTAAGACAACTCATAAATATATGATCACGACTAATATTTTTATGCATAGTTATTCCGTTGTGATTTGTCGAGACGGGAATGTGATCAAAATGTTGATGATGATTATTGTAAGAACGGAGAGGTTTAAAGAATTCATTACATTCTAACACCAACGACCTGACATTAACATCCTGTTGATATAATCTGATTCCTTCACATCATCATCGTCATCATGCATATTATAGTGAAAACATAACTGCCAGCTTAAAACTTTGACTTGGCTTCCCCGTCATTTTCGTCTAAGTTGTAAATGTTATTTTATGAATATAGGAGTATTTATTAGGCCTACCTGTACACATCTAAATCATGTTTTTTCATCAATAAAAATTTAAAGCTTTTGTTTCTATCATATCAGCAGCGTTTAGTTTAATGAAGTAAATCAGTCAAGCTCACTGACAATCTATCATAATAATAATAATATTCGGTAAAATGCAAAAAAATGGTTGCTCTTCTGCTTCTTCCTGGCCAATTTGATCTGAATCGCAAAATAACACAAATTATTTGCTTTTCTGCTTCATTATCTTTAATCGTCGTCATCATCATCAAAGTCAAGCAATATTGAATGTCGTCATCATCATAACAGCTATAACAGCATTATCATATCATACAATATGTATGCAATTTACACGCAAATACCAGTTTACGCACTTTCGCAGTGAATTGTATAATGTACTATTGTATATGCATCCGCCGCATCCGGTGATTCAGTCTCAACAGTGTAGTAGACGTAATCGTTTCGTTTGGAACTTCATGCATGAGTCAGTCATTATGGCAATTTTTATTTGAAAATTTACTAGACATGCTGATGAAATTTGCATCCGAGTTTTGTGGTTTTCACTTCAATAGGTACTGACTCATCTACTCTGCCGGACGAAACTCCTTAACAATGCGAATACAAAATGCGAATGCACGTTTGATGTCAAATAGGGACAAATTTAGGCTTTTGCGCAGTATATCGAACAAAATATGTTGCTACTTGTTGTTGCTGCATTTGATTTTTCTGCATTTATTTTCTCATTGATTACGGTTTTGAAGTTGAGGTTTAATAACCCAACTGAGCTACTGAGAAAAAGGCGAAACTAGTGTGTGTTGTATATTGTCAGCAATATGTGTTTGGGCGACTAGATCATGATGTCATTTATTAGCATTGCTCATTGTTTAGTCTATTTGCACTGACAAACTACATACCGACAAAAATGAGCTTAAATTCAATGCCACATCCGTTTCCACTAAAATATTGAATGGTAAGCATACAATAAAGCTTGCTACAACGTACAAAAAATATTTACTTGCTGGATGATTTAAAAAAATTTTTGTTACGAATGTGGTTTCAAATAATTTGCATAAAAACAAGTTCGACTCACAAAAGAAATCACGTTACTTACTGATAACTAAATAGATATGGCTGTTTTCACAAAATATATTTTTACCGTTTAACCGTAAGTTTTACAGTAAAATCTACTCGGATTGCGTGAATATCATAATATTTATTTACTTACTGTATGATCGTTTCTTTTTAGAGCGTGTCCTTCATTATGACGTTTTCATTGCCTTTCAAATTTTTTAACGTTTTTTGTGTGGAGTTTGCAATGACATCAATTGACATTTTTTTTGTAATCAATCAATGGCACAACTGCACGGACTTTTACTACAAGTACATACACTAATTCGTAAGTACTTTAGTTAACCATTGAGTAATATTTTTTGAAATAGCCGCATACAATAAGCATACAAACACACAAAAATTTATGTTTAATCATTTTTGGTTGTGTACACATTCGAAAATCCGTTTTGTCAAAGTCGTATTTAAACGTATAGGCCCATTGCACAATTTTTTTTTTTTGCATTCCAATTGGGATTGATAATCAAGTCAAATCAGTAATAATAGGAGCATGCGTTACCAGGTTACAATATTTGGTTACATGAATGTTGCATCACAACTTACAACCCCAGTACCGTCACCACATTTTTTCCCAACGTAACATATTTTTTTCGAAATGCAACAAAAAAATAACACGAATAAAAAAAAATACAATTGGTAGACCAAAAAGCCCTTTCACCTCAAACCTTTTTCATGTCCCATCACTTCAAAAGTACAATACAAACACGACCTGTTATATAACTACTAACACAGATTTTTTATTGAAATACATAGGTACACATTCTACAAGTTGCTTGCGCCAAATTGACGAATTCTAAAATATATCATCCTCTTAAGTAGTTATAATAATAATAATAATAAAACTACATTTTGGTGTACTCAATGTACACTTTTTTGCATGCATTTGTTATGGATATAGGACAAATGACAAGAAAGGATACCGGAAGGAAGGAAGACTGCCAAAAGAAAAAAGAGTAGAAATGATTATAATAAATGTGTAGTACTGTTAGTGCTGATGAGCGATTTTTTTTGAAGACAAAAGGAAGCTATTGCATTCATTGCAAGTTTGCAGTCGAGCAGAGCAGCCCACAGGAAAAAATTTAGTTTGCTGGGTTTGTCGTTTTTAGTAGTTTATTATTGGTACATTCATCTCATCTCTTCATTCACAATCACAAAAGGGATAGCGGTTGCTGGGAATTATGAAGGTGTTGAATATACACACTTATAGGATAATAATATATTGACAATGTGAATATTGTTTTAAAAATGTGCGTCGACTCATTACATGATAGCTATACTTTGATTCTGATGAAGATTTCGTTGTGAATTTACACATGCGTAGAAGCACAATAAATTGTTAGTATACTTTACATGTATCACTTGTAATAAATAGTTTTTGCTTGTGATTTGGCAAATATATATGTATGATGTTGCATGCAGAATATGATAAAACTATTAAGTGGTAAAATCAAGCAAAGTAATGAAGTCCCTAATATTGATGACCAGTCATCCGTGTAGAAATTCACTGTACTAAAACTACCAATAATAAATGGTGTATTTGTTGCTTGCAGAGAGTCTAATGCTGCATCAGGAAAACCCTACAAAAATATAATTGCATGCAAATAAGTTTATCCATATCATATGTAAAAATTTGGTTGCTTCTTTTCCCTTCCTTATAAACCCAGTCTTGAAAAATCCTGGATGTTTTACATTTTTACTGATATGATTATTTTAATACTTGAGATTTGATAGGGCCTATAATTTAACGATCTTCATCTAAAACCTCCATCAAGAGTTATATTAAATGTACTCTGACATTTTCATGTTTTCTTAGTAAGCCACATGTTCAAAATTAAAACGCATAACGTATTTATCCAATTCACGTCGAAAGCATTAAAGAGATCTGACGGAGCCATAAAGAAAATTTAACAATGATTTAAATTGATCGATTTTGTAAGAAATTACAGGAACGCTAATGCATACTGCCATCTTTCACTGATGAACCGCGTAGACACCGTTCCTTTTCATTCTTCCGTCGCAAAATAAGTTTGGCTATGAAACGTTACCAGTATTTTTTAAACGATTAGCAAGATATTGTTGAAGGAGAAATTTTTTACTTATAATTTAATTGTTGCAATTTTAAATTTATATTGTTGTTAAAACTGTGTATAAGTCGAAAAATAAAAAGTGTTCACTATTTGAAAGATAAACTGTACGAATCGCTCGTTACCACTGCCATTATTATTAACAAATCAAGCTCTCACGTTCATTATATAATATGATATAATTTTCCGTTTTTACAATTCGATTCACCTAATTTGCTACAAAAGACATAAAAAGCAAGTTTGAAGTTTGATGCAGCATCGTTATGTAATAAGATAAATGAAAATAATGCCAAGAACTACGACTTGAACGAGATTTGATGTTTATTAGAGAAAACTAAACTTTTATGTGACATGACATGACATAATTTTTTCGTTCAAAAATATACGTCTTAAATCCAATGAGACTTTCAACTGAGCTCATAAAAATACTTTTTTTTTAAAATTCCGACAAGCCATCCCAAAGTTTCAGTGTAAAATTAAAAATGTCTAAATACGAGACGCCAGCGTGACCAACTAAAATTACTAAATTTTGTGCACAAGTAAACCAAATGGAATTACAAATATCGGAGTACCTATTTGAATTACGTACAAACAAGACAACATGTTTAAGTTGGTAAAATTACTGTTTTTTTATTTCAGTATTTTAAACGCACTATCAAAGTGAACTATGTTTAAATATACAAGAAGCAATTATAATGATCGCTGCAACTTTAACATTTTGCAATTAGGTTCGTTAGTAGTGTTTTAGAAACAACGAATTCGCTTATTTTTTTATGAATTCACCTGTGTATTATGCATGACTCATGACTATGACGAACAACAAATATTTTTAGTAATAACCAACTCGCTTTCCGCGTAGCTGGAAACTGGTCACTGGAAATGCTACTCAATTTGCAAAAAGTAGCCATATATTAATAGCATGATTAGAAGTATAATTATGATATGCTGAGCAATCGCCTACGATCCTACTTAAATGAATTTTCATCTTTTATCTTTTAAGTTCAATTAAAGGAGTATTTGAGCATTTAAAAAACCATGGCCTCTAGCACCTGTTATGCATGTGTTGTGCAGATATACCTGCACGCTTCATTTTGAACTCCATCGTATCTTAACATCCATCATCAAGCTAATTTTCAACGTTGAATAGGTTGAATTGTTGGAGCGATGGGGGAAAGTCTTTTATTTCATTATTTTTATTTTCATGGATGCATAATGACTAACGACAAGCACAAATATTTTCATGCAAAAATCTCCATGTATGTATAGTATGTAGCGCCATCGCTGATTTCGACATCACTGTATGCACATTATATAATTTTTTCACATGAAACCACATCCAAAATGAAATTTGTTGATTTTCTATCTATCAAATTTCAAGTTCCAAGTGTTTTTAAGCGATTTGTTGAACATGTGGTTGCGTATCTACTTTACTGGACAAATTTGATCAGTGATTCAAAATCCAAATATATACAAATTATAAAGCTTTTAAATGCTTTAAAATCAATCATCAGTTAAGTACAATGTGTATACGTATACATTTATGTAGTAAATGGTGCTAACTGCCAAGCAAATGAGTAAAAAATGCAGAAATTTTATTTCAAAAGTATAGTTCATGCAAATCCTTTATGTTACACAGCAGTTGTCGAATTTGCAGACAGTACAAGCAAACAATTCATTTTTTTGTATAGCATCAAATTATTTTTAAAAAGTCATAAGACATGAATCCTGACAAATTCTCTTGAAAGACAAAAAATTAATTATGAAATTATAATTAGAGGTACACAATGATGAACAAATTTAAGTGCATTGCATATTATAAAATTTACAATAAAAAACTGCCTTCATGCCTGTCTGTTAGCCTTACGCAAGCTAAAATGTATACCTTAAAATAAAGGATGCTTATTTGCTCACAAACGCATGTAAATGTGTAATGCAACTAATAACAATGTTTATAATAAAAAGCTTAACCATTTTATGTTTTTTTTTCATTTAGTGGTTTAGAACTAAGGACTTCTGTTCATATCCACGCACGAAGTGATGAGATTACAGAGTGACTTGGCAGTGCAATGCGATTTTTCAAAAAAAAAAAACATGAATACGACACTTTGCTGTTTTGAGGTTTTTTGTTTACTCTGCCTGTGATGATGATATTTGTGAATGAACTGCTATTAGGGAGGTTATAATTTTTTAGTACTGAAATGATGCAAAATATGATGTTTGCTTCATGTTGCAAATTTTACATGAAACAATGCGTATTCAATGGGTAAACGTTTGCCTGCTACTGAGCTATGAAACTGTAATCCTCATCGCCTCGCTTTATTTGGATGAACGGGAATTGCTCAAAATAATGTTGAAAAACTAGCGTTCGGAGGTAATCGAAGAGAAATAGCTTCGAAAATTGCGTAGCAAATGAATCAAACCTAATGTATTCATATCTTTGAGCTGGGAATAGTTTAACTCGCATGGCTGTTTATTTTTTCAATTTTTTGAGAAATGTGTTTAGATCAAACGCACGACTAGGATATTATTTGACAAGGTTTAATTGCATGATGTAATGGTTATTAAACTTATCTTTTTTCGAATTTTTAGACATTTCCGGTATATTTTAGACTTGATGGTACCGACACAAAAGCGCTGTCTAATTTTTCGAGCATAAACGGTTTAATTTAAAATGAAATTCAAGAATCATGCATTTAATCATAACGTTCCCAATTTTATCTATACCAGAAATACCATACCTTACTCACACAGAATTGCAGAATTTGACCCGATTATTTATGATTAGATAAAAAAGATGTTAAGAAATCTCACCACAATTCGGTTTACTATATTGTGAATGCTTCGTTCTAAAGGTTCCCCTCTACAGACAGAAATAAGTAGATATTTTGTAACTTTCTTCATAATCCATGTGAATTTTCGTCGTTTTTTTTTTTAATTTGTAAACTTATCAAACAATACGTAACTTGAGAAATCAAGACATCCTAAAGTATTTTCTTTAACGGTATGAAAGGTTTTTGAGAATAACATCAAAACCATCTAACTCATTGAACTGATGAATTATCTTCAGTGCGAAAAATGAATTATGCTATGCAGAGAGTTCCAATAGCAATATGTCAAGCCATTGTGAAAATTATATGACCAACATGTAAATGTGGTATTTGTTCTAGGACAGGAAATGACATCATCCCAAATTCGTAATAAAGTCACAAGGTTTTAGCTGGAAAATATACTAAAAAGGTTTTATTCCTTCTATAATACTGGCTTAATAAAACAGTTATTAATATAGAGCACAAATCCATTATGCTTACTACAATGATAACATCATATGAATATTACCAATAAAATAACCAAAATATGCTATAGTTTCTACCTTACGTCATAGGAAAATGTAAAACAAATAGATACAGTTAATTTCATTTGAAGGAAGTTCCTAAAAGGCAGAATTGTTTTTCGTAAGGTCCATCGTTGTTGGTGTATTGAAGACAGTTGACAGAAGACAAGTGATAATGGAACTTCTCACTCTTATGAAGAAACACACTTTGGATCAGTCCGATTTATTTTTAAATAAGAAGTAGGGGAGAATGACTCTAGCTTTTAATTGTCTGTGCCAAACTATGCCAGTTTGATCACGTTAGCAGTACTCAATACCGTAATGAGAGATATTCCTCATATTTCTGTGTTTATTTTTTCACAGACTATGACAAATAACCATGGTATCATGTAATTACTTTTCATTAATTAGTTAAATGAATTTTATGAGGTGGAAATTGGAATTTTGTTGTTTTAAAAGTTGGGTTTCAAGTCAAATGTAGTTTAACAGAGGCAGTGTCAGCAGCTCAGCGTCGTAACAAGATAGATTCCAAATAATAATCATGATTAGCAAATATACAGTAATTTAACTAAATCGTACACACACACTAATCAAATCATTAGACTAGTTTATACTTTTAATTTAATAAGTATACAATTCAGAAGTATACTCCTGGAAAGAGGCTGAATACAAAACAATACGAAATATACTTGGTAATAAAAGTTTAAATATGTAAATATGGCAACTGAATAATCAGTTTCGTTGTACAATCAGTAAAGGCAGTTAAAAAAATTCAAACTGTCCTACTCTTAATTTAAAATAGAAAGCATTAAATTCAAACTGACATGAGTGTCAGTAGATCTGAATAATATGTTGTGTGTCAGTGGAAGAAGATTCGTTCAAAATTGAGTTATTATTAACATTATTTCTTCTTTCCTTTTCCAAGTGTCCCTAATGACAAAGTGTGATGAGAGCCAGAGAGCTGTTGCGTCTGAAATTGCATCCTGAGACGCTGGAACTCAGCAATTTCGTCATCTAGTTGCTTTTGATAATCTTCCAATTTCTTCTTTTCTTTTCCGTTTTCCTCTTTGATTTGATCAAACTTTGCATGGAGCTAAAGGGAAAATAAGTAAAATTCAAATGACTGCATCAGCACATTGTTTTAATGATCATATTGTTTACATTTTCAACCAATAAAAAAAAACATAAAAATTTTGACAGGGTTACCTCGCGCTCGGCTTCTTTCAACTCCGCTTCTTTTTCTTTAACTCTGAGAATAAATTGTTGCTTCATATCTTCTTCCTTCTGAGCCAATTCTTGTTGATGCAATAGCATTTTCTTTTCGCAAGTTTGTTGGAAACTCATTGGCTTGTTGTCAGAGTCAACATCACTGAACCCCATCTATTCAAAATGTTTAGAAAATATCATGCTGAAAATTATGCAACAGCAATTATATTAGGTATGATATAAGTTTTTTTCAGATTATACCTGTTCCAATCGTGTTTTTCTGTAAAGTTCATAATGGCGCATATGAGTTTGTTCCCTCATATCCTCCATGTTTGTACGAATCAACATTTCGCGTAATTTCACAAAGTCGCAATGGGTTTCATTTTCAACTAGAAACGTAAAATATTATTAGGTGTATTATTAGGTATTCTTTCATTCAATACAAATAGATTGACAATTTAAACACAAGGTTGAAATAAAATTCAATCGATTAAATATAATCTGGGTAGCCTAAAGTTACTGAGAATTTAAGTCTTGTTTAAATACCTTGCACAGTTCCCCACGGATATTGTCTGGCTCTCATCATTTTATTGCCAACCCGAACAAACTCACTACTGCCAACGACGGCAAAAGGAATGTGTGTATTCATCGAAGCATTGATATCGGACACACTCTCGTCGTCAGTGGGAAACTGGTATATTTTTACACCATTTGACGTCAGCTCTCCCATAATTTTTTCCTGTTTATTAAAAATTAATAAAATGCATAAGCGTGCTAAATTAGGTGACCTCAATCACAAAAAGTACAACAAATAATGCATTCGTAAACTATAGCTCGTAATTTAATGATTCATGGCAAGATAAATCCGTTTCTCTGCTTTCTCGAAAATTACATCTTACCTTAAATTTCTGAAGCTCAGATTTGGAAACGGTATCTGCCTTTGCAATGATGGGAATAATATTCACTTTGCTATCAAGCTTCTTCATACAAACCAAGTCAATTGACTTCAACCTGTGATCAAAGGAAACAATGTTATTCAGTTTCTAATAATGAATTCATGAATTATATTAATTAAAAATTAACGCTGAAGTATTTTTTTCTTACCCATGCCCAGTTGGGCAGACAAAATAGAGGCAAGCATGAATACGGGAATCATGATAAAGTGGTAAACATCTTTTAATTTTAAGCTCCTCCTGCAAATAAGCCTCGAATTGCTGATCAATGTAATCCACAATTGATTTGAAACTGTCCTCTTTATTCACTTGGTCTCCGTATCCTACAGTGTCCACAATTGTTAACTACAACAATAGCAAATCATTATGAATTATGATATGATTAAAATGGCATTTTCAATTTCTACCAGTCTCTAACCATAAAAAAATTCAATATTCGTTCAATTTATTCACCTTCATTTGGACATTGCTTTCTTGAAGTTCGTAAGTATGGGATTTTAGTTTGACAGATGACAAATTATGAGGAGATGGAGACGAGTCAAAGTTTGTATTAAACAATGAATCCATCAAAGTCGACTTTCCAATTCCCGTTTCACCTGAAAATTAACAAATAAAAATTTAAACATCAGATTTTCCTCACAATAAAAACATTTAATACAAGTGTACATCTTCACATCTAGACTTAATTACAAAAATCACTACTGACAATTGCTTACCTATGCATAGGATATTAAACACAAACCCTTTCTGAACGGATTTGTTGACCAGTTGATCAGGAAGGCTGTCAAAGCCAACATGACCACCAAGTTGCAGATTCCGAACTTTATCCAACATTTTGAAGATTCACCTTCAAACAGATCACTTTAAAACAACAATCCGTACACTTTTACAACCTCCAACTTTTCAACCTTCCACTAATACAAGTACTAAATTCCAAGAATTTCCACTATTCACACTCCCTTTCCCGGTAAACACATTCCATTAATCAAAACAAAATTATTGCTAGCAAACCGTCAACATCCCTTAGAAACAGCAAAAACTCTCCAATTCCTAATATTGACAATCTTAAAGAAACTTTTATTATTACCTCAGGACTCAGGACACAGGAAGAGTAATAAAATATATCCGAAACAAAACACTATTTTTCATTAAAATAGATCAGTTGAACGAAGTGACTTGACTTGGGCGTGTAGTAAGAATGAAAAAAAAAAACAATGCAATTTTGTGAGAGACGTTGACTAAGCAAGTAAAGGATGTACGGTTGGTTTTTTTGGTGTTACAAGCTGAACACAAGACTTGGTTGTTCAATTCTTCTTCTGGATATCATTGGTTGGTTTGGTATGGTGGTGTAAGTAAAAAGGGCTAACGTATAATGTTACTCTTTTACTTGGTTATATTAATGATGACAACAGACAGAAAATGTACAAAAAAGACAAGACACAACTGTGCTCCTTTTGTAAACATAACATATAACAGCTCATTGCTGGCTGTCTTGTATGCATAAAAAGGCATAACATATGAATATGGAAAAGACAGACACGGCAGTTTTTTCTGTTAGCTTTTTGCTGCCTCCTCACCTCTTTCATTTTCGGTTTTTGGAGAAGATGGAAGATGAGAGCTCATTTTTTCCCATGCATACATCATACATGCTATGTGGTGGTGGTGTTATGTTGGTGTTTGATGGTGGCGGTGCGGTGTGGTGGTAGAGATATGTCGAAGAAAAAGGCAATTGTTTTATGAGTAGACTGTAAGTAGAGTAAACGTGCTGCTGGATATGGATATAAAGGCTACATATTGTTATGCAGCCCAGTATGAAATGGAATGAATGAGCAAATGAGCACTGAGCACACTGTCAAGTCAAACTATAAATGCATATCGCACCAACGCCGCCGTTCTTTTAATCATATTAACCTCATTAACTGAACAAACTACTAAAAACTAGGTGTAATCATGATAATAAGGTACATGGATAGAAACATGTAGTACACTTTTCCATTATCTTGGAAAGAAACAATTGACAATTAGACGCAGACGTTCTTTGCTCTCTTCTGTATTAGCATTACAAAATGAATGTTTCCAGATTCCAGATATATTTCATAAAAAAATGAATATGGTATGTGCATATTATGCAACAAATATGAATTTGTGTAAAAATAAATTTTGTATAAATATGCCTTTTGAATTTCGAATGTGAATAGGTGTAGTAAGGTGGAACATTTATGTTGCAAGATTATTAGTACATAATATATTACATATATATAGATGGGAAAATAAAACGGTATAACAAAGTGCGAGCTTGTTTGGCGTTCTCAAAGTAACTTGATACAATTGGATTTAAAGAGTTTAAAATTTGGCATACATTTGTCCAATATACTATTGGCATTGGATATCATAACATCTGATGATATTTCTGGCATTAAAAATGCATATGCTTGTAGTATACTATATTGACTCAATATAATTGAGGAAATTCACGAGAATATGCTATTTATGTTAGGTCAACTCAAATATGTTGACCTTCAAATGCGTAATAAGTTCAAATTCAATGGCATGATTTTGCCAAGTCTCGTTGAAATCCTTTGAACAGTTTATATCGAAGTTTTTACTTGTAAACTGTACATGAAAATGTTTGAGACACTTAAACAGATACTTTTAAACGTGTAATACTTTACTAGAGCATTGATTATCTACCTACTTATAGTACTTATCGTGAACCCCAAACTATGTTATGTTTTTAAAAAATAAAATTTAACTAATTTGGCCCAAAATCAAGAAGCCTCCATGCCCTGGAGTTCTCGAATACGGTTTCCAATTCTCAGCCTGCTAGGAGAAAGTTTTTGGACGCTGAAAGACAAACACACAGACAGTTTGACAGACGTTTACTCGGTTATGGACTACAACTTATAAAGTACCGGTGGCACCTCATAACGTAGAGAAGTGACTTGAATGCTGAACAAGAAAAAGAGCAAAAGTGAAGAGGGGCTGGAGAATAGTATGGTGTTAGTACTGTGAGTAGCAATATTGAAGCTTAGAAGCCAGCAGAGTATCCAAAATACAATCCGCCATAATCCGAGATAGTGTTCCACCGGATCAGGAAATTGGAATCGTCGCTGCTAAATTGGGAAATAATGGAGAAAGCGAAACGAACAGGAATTATACTTAAAATGATATTGCAATGCATCATCTCTTCCTGACAAATTACTTGCTGTGTTGGTATGATGATGATGATGGTCGTTTGCGTGGTGGCATGGCAGCGCAGCGTAGTTATAGCTATAAGGTTTGCAGAGACAACGTTATACACACATTTTGGCATGCTGGTCAGGGATAGTGTGAGTAATTTTCGTTTTCACAGAATGTGGGAAAATATCATCATATTTGATTCAAGGACCTTTCATAGCGAAATATTTGGCAATGCTTGAAAGCAGGGATTTAATTTTCATGTGAAAGAAGATTATGAAGATGAAGATGAAGACACGTCTATTCAATGATATGGTGAAGGTTGTGGTAATGAAACCTTGTTAGCTTAGTAAGGAGCATGGTTGAGTACGGTAATTGACTAACTACCTTAATTTACTACTTTCACTTGATGCTTAGTGGCAAACCAATGGAATTTATTTTTGTCCACATAAATACATTTTACAACAATAATTAATTTAAGTCACGAATTGTATAACGACAGATTAAATTGCAATTATATGCCCATTCATTTTGCGCTTGTACTTATTACTTCTAAGTTTGCTGTGAACGTACATAGTTAAGGATTTGAGATTTGTTTGCGAATTCTAGTACATTAAATTTGAGCTCCGGACAATTTTGTCCTGCTTTGGTATATACGTATTTGCAATTTGCCCACTCAAACGTTTTTCCCATTTAATTTGAATTGAAAATTTAGAAGTTTGATCAGGGTCACGAAACATCAAACATTTTTACTAGAAAAAGTAGGATAGTCATGAGTCTAATTACTAATTACTGACATGATACTTTCTTTGACTTGAGTCGATTTTGTGGAAAACAAATATAATTCTTTTTTTTCTATACATAAGTTTTAATTGTAATAATATTTTAAGAAAAAAATACTCAAAGTTAGTTATAGTTGTGAAGTATTAAATTATTTACGAACATGAATTTGCTGCATCACAAAAATACTCTTTTGAGACTGAATTGAATTAAACTTCACTAAAGTAAATATTACTTTTCGTAGTAGAATTTTGGCTGAAATATTGAAGATACTCATATTAGCCATGTACTATTTAACTTTGTTTGACTTCAGATGATTATTTGCTTTGGGATGACATTAACGCAACGACAGAATACGGATTTAGAAAAATTTTATACGTCTGGGAATCATTCAATTACTGAATTATGCTTGGACAATAAGACAAAATTTGCAGTAACAAATACATGGTTCTCCTTATCAAATGAAATGGACGTGGTCTCGAAGAAATATAGCTTAAAGAAGAAACTTCAGAACTTTAGACGTGCATGTCAGCCAGCATGTCCTACAATAACTGTGTCTTCATTTCAGAATATATGCATCAAGGCATGAATTACAGAAATCTCAAATGCACTGGTTATAAAATATACAAAATCACCGTAAGACGGCTACAATTTCCGGAAAACGTATTCATGTTTTGCACAAAATAATTATTCAGCAGGAGCAAAAGGAATATGAATTTGAATCGGGTAAATTATAACATTGTTAGTTGATGTTTCCAGAAAGCTATATATCGACACCAGAAGATACTGAAAATGGTCTGAAAGTCTGAATAGAGTAACTGTAGTAAATCAACATTTGATATTTTCTTGTGAAATCTATAATTTTGCAACAAGGTATTAATCACAGGCCCAGTTTTCAAAACATGAAAACTTTTCATCAGGAAGATTTCGAATTTTAAACAAACCATGTGTAGAAAGTCAAATCTTGCTGTACACTGAATAAGTAACGCAATCGGCAATGGGCAGAGGTTAATGGAAAATGACTTTTAAAAAATGTTGCCAAATACGATACGATACTGTGCCAGCCGATGTAAAAATATCATTGTTGTATTATATTATGTGGTTTTTCTGGGGTGAATTGGGACGCGTTCGTTCGGAATCTTTGGGAGCATTCTGTAGGAAAGTTGAAAAAATTGATGTTTGTTGTCTTACAAATCTGTTACGCTATCCATTTTTAAAGTACAAACATGACCATGAAATAATAACCGACTTTTTTGATTACTTATATTATGAGTAAAATATTGTATTGCAAACTGTTGTGCCCCTAAAATAATCAAGCCAAATAAATACTCTTTTTTTGGTTACAACATAGGTTGCCGTGATAAATATCCATATACCGAATTAGCAATGGATTTATTCGTGTGATGTTCATACATATGTATGTATGCATGATGTATGGAATTTTTTTAAAGGCACATTCATCTATTTCTTGTTTTATCTTGTTACCTGTTTTTGTATTAGCTGTCAATGTGGGGACGAAATAAAAATGGCTCTTTTGTTTTTCCTACTACCTACTTATTTCCTATGATCAACCAGCTCAACTCATATTTCTAGGACTTTCATTATCTTCCTTTGTGAATTTAACAACCATTTATATTTAAAATATGTATAACAAACAATAAGGACATAAACTTCTGATATAAAATGTAGACTTTTCTATTGCATATATGGATGCCACAACTTTTTTTTTAGTATTAGCCTTTTTAAATTAGTTTTTCTGGCCTGACACAATTTTGCCATTCGCCAAATAAAAAACGAAGTGATCAAGTCTAATAACGCTTTCTCTCTTCCGTTGCAACAATTTTTCAAGCTGAATATAGCGAGTCTGGAAATTTACATGCTTCCATTGAATGAGAGCAAAGTAAACATTGCGTAAGATGAACGCGCACCTATCGACTTTCATTTTCTAAATATGCCCAGCGTCAAGCGAGTACAAATATAACACCGCAAAAATACAAATAACATGTCCATCTACTTTCCACAAAATTCCTATTTTCCATGGATTCCATTTGCCAAATTAGTCACGGAAAGGACCACTTGACAAAATGGAGCAGTCATAAATACCTACCTAAGCTATATTTTTTCATTTCATTTCAAAGGTAATAACGAATAACAATGCTTCGTATTTAGAAGCAATCAGCCACACCGAATAATTTCGAATTCATATACTAATGCATTTCCCATATAAAAATGTAATATTATTAATAAAATTCATAAACATTTCTCCAATTTTCACGCACACACAAAATAATGGGATAGATTGAGTAACAAAATGCCACACTAACAGAGAAAAAAGCCTTTGCAAAATGTGTGTATGATTATTATAGCATTATGAAATTTCACACCCACTCAAGCTCTCTAATATCCGCATTTACTCATAGAGAAATTAACCACTTCTTCATCCAGTTCCAAAGTAATATTATGATGTAGTATGTATATATATAGCTTACCATAAAACATGATTATGTATAAATCCTAACAATTTCGAAAAAAGCATGCCTGCGTGACACGCCCAAATCAATATCTATTAAAACCATGTAAATATACTATAGTTCTTATCACCATCAATTGATCATCATTTACCCAAGCCAGGTATAGCCACCAGTCATGCTATTACTATTTGATTTCTTTTTTTGCATATAGTATTAACATTCCAACCGAATCGCAAATATTTAAACTCACGCAAAAGTGTGATGTTTAGCGTTTTTCATCTTTTCATCTATTCTACTTTGTAAAAGTAGTCCTCGTCGTAGGCGTCGTCCCATCTAATTTACCAATTCTATCATATTGACGCTTTCTGCTCAGCAACCGATCACCAGTGCTTTTTTTTTCATGGAAAATACCAAAATGGAGACAGCTAGTTAGGTTGGAATTGAAATGTGAAAACAGAAACGAGATCCTCTTTTTACACCCACTGGGTATATTGTGGTGGGTTCATTTAATTAAATCCAACTGCCACATCCACATCATTATACGTAATGTAGTACAACATTAGATGTATGTATCTATTTTTTCTTCTTTTTTAGAACATTGTATTAAACAAGTACGTGTGCAATAGCACGCGTTTGCAAATCCTTTCACATGAGAAGATTTGATGATCACGCATCAAGTATCGATTGCAATTACGGGACGGAATATGTCAGTCTTGCAGAAAAAAAGAAGAAATCGGAATGAAATAAAAAAAATTGTACGGCTTTTTTCCTCTTTATGTGTAGATTATACTATGTCCATGTTTGGCTCCACACACGAATATTTCACCATATGAAAAGTTAAATCCATAACGCATTCATAATTTAATTATACTTCCGGTGGACAACGGACGCTCAAGTGGTCGTAGAGGAAAGAAGGATGATGAAGGTAAAAGTAGTTCCCATACATTATTTTCTACAGCAGCAGCACACGGAGGAGTAATAAGTATACCAGGAAGAAAGTTTTCGCAGGGTGAGAGCGGAATGCATTGCAATAGCAATTCATAAGATTCAATGTTCAAAGATAACCGAGGTTGACCGGTGCCGTGCTCAAGGAGTAGAGTAAAATAGATACTTGTGTGTACCATACCATCATCACCACCATCACCGATTTTGTTTGTGCATATCACAGTTTTCTTCTACTGCTTTTTACCGAGACGACCGCCACACACATACGTATAGGCTGAGCCCATGAGTCAGATTGTTGTTGATACTTGAATGATCCAGTGAAGAATGTGAAGTTCTCAAGAATTTCATTGAAACACATCTTCCATGCTAAAAACCTGTATATATGTGTTTGAGTGAGTCAAAGTCATATTGTTACACTTGCTTCGCATGTTATTTGCAGTGTGGAAAACTAGAGCTGCTCTTATGATCGGTGTTAGAAAAAACCTCATCCACCGACGGGAACTTTTCTGTCTAAATATATGATACTTAATGCTGCCTCAGTGGAAAATGAGGTGAGCATTTTTCATCAGTCATTTTATCTGCTAAACAATGTCATTTTCATGAGTATTACAGTTGAAAGCAAAATCGACAGATAAAAGCAACTACTCCAGTAAATCATGAAGTTTTCGATTTCTAAGTTTAAAAAGATAATTGTTTCGGTTAAAATTATCCTTACTCCACAAAATACGAACGTCAAATTTGTTCCATTGACTTTGTAAGTCTGCATCGTCCATGAAATGAAAGAATATTTACGAATACTCCAACATTGTATTTTAACTAATTAAAAGAATTTAGAAAATTCATTTGATTTTTTGGTTTAACATAAAGTCGATAGAAAGGGATGAAAACCATTCGAAAACAATGCGAAATGTGTTATAATTCGGAAACTACTTCAAACGCTTTAAACGATGTAATGATAATCCTTTCGCTACATAATTACATATATTTTACTTAATTTTTAAATGCATTTAGTTGAAAATTATTAGAGACTAACTTAACTGCACGCTGATCCTAAAAATAATCTAGAGCATGAACCTCTGAGTTTGTAATGTTGTTATGGTTCACGCTCACCTCTAGTCTTAACTCTTTTTGTATCATATATACACATTGGCACTAATGGGTATATTCCCTTTATGCATTTCATTTGAGAAGAAAATGTTCTCCAGGCAGAGAGAGAGAGAGAGAGATCTATCTACACAACTCACACATGCAGAGAGCCTTTTAAAGGCGAAACAAGACACCATCCAGCCAGTTCACCAGAGAATTTAATATGCTTGCAGAATACTCCAGGCACAATAACAATTCCATGATCCATTACATTCGTGGGACGACGACTACGACGACGAACATGATGATGATGTTGCAGGAAGGAAGGAAATTCAAGTGTTGATGAGAATAGCCCATCTCTCTTCATCTCTGATATATTTTCAGTAGTCCAGTTGCTTTCTAGTCCTCGTCTTAATGTCCCCTTCTCTTAAATACACTGATATTGCCCCATTTCTTCAATTGTCAACTTTCCAGTTCTCCAACTCACTCTTTTAGAATCAAAATTAAAAGGCAACCAAACCAAACAACCTTACTACGATATATTACTTCAAAAGTAAACTCTTGTCAAATGTGTGCAGTCATGTAAAAAGTTACAGGCTCGTACAAAACCCTGCATAAATAAAAACACCTGTCTTTCTAAATCATCTTTTACTATGCATGCGAAATAATGGATTTGCATTTGATAATGGCATCATCATCACAAATTCGTCCAACTGCTGCGGTTAAGGAGCATAACATACCAGTTTTCTCAGCCGCATGTTTAATTACCACACATTTCTCACATATCCTTTTTCAATCATACACATAAAAAAACTGTTTGAAGTGGAGTGAACTGAAAAGAATAATGTTTAACTTTTAACAATTGGACATAAATTTCATTTGTTATAATTAAGAATTGTGTACTGAGTGTTGTGACAGTGCGAAGCGGCATATTGGCCAGTTATGTAATGAAAAAATATTTCTGACTCGGCAAAACGATGTCATTTCTAAGAATAAATTAAAGTAATTGTGAATTCAGTGCTGCGAGGCACTGTGACTTTTAAATCATATTTTAACTTTCATTCAAAAGGAATAAAGGGTTAACATGGAAACATGAAAAGTGCCAAAGAATAAAAAATAAATCGTGTGATTTTATTTGGATTGCAAGTTGCAAAAGTCTTTGAATGTTCCTGACATTTTAAATACATAAATAGATTTCAATTTACAATAATGGTTTAGCATACGATACGACACCACTTGAAATGTGATGACAGCAGTTTACACAAAAATTAGTTTTTAAATACATACAACATAAGTGCACTACATAGTTTTTATACTTCTTATGCATATTGCTTTTCACCAAGACACAAAAATTAAAATTAGTAGTTACCAAGAAATTATCTGTATGTGTAGTTAATTTAGTAAGATTTTTATGGTAGCTTCTTCACAGTATTCACACAGCAATAAATACAATACAATACATAACATAGATGTATCTAAATTAACAATAATTTTATCAAAATAGAAGACATTTTTAGCACTACTGATAATTGCAAGTCTGAAACTGAAGACAACTGGACAAGCATTTATAGGTGAGAAACAAGAAAACAAATTATCCTCACTTTCAATCAGAATTATGAAATGCACAATGCATATGTGTATATTAACAATACTCTTTCTTCTAATTTCAGGTGAATTCGATAACTGGAAACCATACCGGATATTGTAGAAGTTTGATCGCTGTCATCTGTGAATTTGGACTAATAGAAATAGCCATTCCATGTATCTGCATTTGTCTAGAAATTACTCCGGAGAAGATTAGAAAAGCTTGATGATCATTCTAAGTTATAGTTTTTAATGAGAATATTATGCTAATATTAAAAATGAATCAAAGGCATGCGTAACTTCAACAAACAGTGTAACGTTTTTGAAAATCACTTCGAATTTGAAAAACTAAGTATTACAACAAGTAATTTTACTATAAAAGTGTAATCATAATTGTAAAGCAAGACATCATTCTTGTTTGGTGAAAAATACGAGAGACCAATCCCTCAAAAATATATTGCCGTTTGTGACGGACAATTTTTAT
The DNA here is from genome assembly GCA_034699025.1 of Entomobrya cf. arborea Gr-Col-00668. NCBI lineage: Eukaryota > Metazoa > Arthropoda > Collembola > Entomobryomorpha > Entomobryidae > Entomobrya > Entomobrya cf. arborea Gr-Col-00668. The sequence goes on along the minus strand of JAQIWN010000006.1, from coordinate 83,374 downwards.
GATAATGGAAACGGCGTGACATTTCAAACGTCCTTTGAGTCCTCTCGACTATGAGTGAGAACAGTGTTGCGAATGTAACTGGGGGGAAAATGGAGTCACCAACTGACAAGGTTTCAAAGATAGACACGGCCGTTGGAAACAATAGCGTAGAGGCCAAATCAATTAATACAACAGCACAATACGCTGTCAATGATGATAAGAAGGATGCTAATAATAGGGAGGATGAAGCAAAGGATGGTTCCCCATCTCCTCCAGCATCAGCCGCCATGAGTGCGGCTGCCGCTGTTGCTGTCAGAAAGGCGACACTTCAAGACTTGACCAAATTCAGCCCAGGGGATAAAACGAACGTGAAATTTGCAGTTCTTATCGGTCTCATTGAAATTGGTCAAGTCTCGAACAAGGAAGTTGTGAATACAGTCCTACAACTGGTAAGACTCTCATTTTTAGTCTCTTTGGCTGTAAATTTTAGAATCAACATGAGCATCATTTTTATAAAAACCCGACTTCAACAACATTTCTAGAAAGATTGAATTCTACCATTTATTATTATTGTCGTTTATTAAAGAAATTATGTAATCTAGGTAAGTAGTAAGTGTACGATAAAAATACTAAGAAATTCTGAACGCATAGTGGATACGATTTCCGTTTCGTATTTCATTGAAGAAAAACTTTCTAATTTTCGAGAATCTCGAATTTATTTAAGCGATGATATTTCATACCGAAATTCATTCATATCATCAAAGAATATCAAAGTATTTAGAATCTTTTAGGCAGTCATTAAAATTGCTCAGTGAACGCAATTGTTCTCATCTTTCTCCCATTGATTTTAATTTCCCTTTTGATTATTAAACAGACTCATAACAATCGTACCGATTACCAATATTAAAAGTATCACTATTGTTTTAAAATAAATATTGAGATCATTAGTAGATTGTTAGATTCTCATGCTTTTCAAATTTGTACATTGATGAGATTAAAGTGAAAATTTACTTGCTAAAAACAGTATTATTGTTAAATAAAAAATTACACAAGATCTTTCCTTTGTGTTAGAAAATGGCAAGCCCTCTTCAAAAGCAAAAAAAATATACCTCAAAGGAAAGTACTACCATCTTTTGTTGTCAACACTGTTCAAGGTATCATCCTTGTGACATTTGAGTTTGCTTACGTCTGAGAAAGCAACAACGACAAAAAGTCTAACAAGATGAGTCAGTAATGTAAACGGAAACCCTTTTTTTGCAACAAAAGCTGTGGTATTTTACGGTCATCGGTGGACAAGAGGAGTATATATGTCCACACTTTTTTCCTCTTTGAAAATACATCTTGTAATTAAATACTAAAACCTTAGTGAAACTTGACAGCTGAACTCGAAAGAAAATACAGAGGAGTCTTATTTTTTCCTTTGCAATTAGTTTCGTCCACTACATTAATTCTCTCCAGATCTTGGAGACCATCAGAGAAACAAAGCTATTACCTAAAAGATGTCCATAATCCTGTTCAATTGGGTATCAATGTTTCTAATGCATATCATGTGTCCACATTTATGTTGTAAAATGTCGGTTGTATGATAGGGTGTGGAATCGTTTTGTTGGATTCATTTTATTAAATAAAAGTAGTCCCATGTGTACTGGACAGGAATTTAGGAAGTGGTACTAGTTTCATCTCTGTTTGCATCATTTTGGAAGGACAACGTTCTTTTTTCAGGATTCTCGAATTTGTGTTTTTTTCGTTTCCGTATTAATTCCTGTGTGTGACCCATTAGTTCAGAGAGGCAAGTGATGGACATTCTATTCTATAGGATATAACCTCATGAAATATGAATCAGAAAGGAGGAGCTGGCAACAACAACGTCAACTCGCTAAAAAGATAAAGACATGTTGGAATGTTTTTTATTATCATTTCTAACCATGTCAATTTAATAACATAAAGAGCTGGACGTGGACATGGGTAGGCACGCAGCAAAGAACAACGGTTTCACTGTTATTTTTTGAGTAATCATTATTGTCATTGTCATCGTCACTATACCCGGGACAACCTTATTTTTTTCACCAAACTTTTCCACGAATGAATACAAGCAATAATATCAATGCACATAGTTTGTAGTTGTGACCAGTAGAGCAAAATGTAATATTGCTAATCGTAAGTATTATATAAAGGATGCTTACTTTCAGCACTGACTGAGAAATAGTTTCAGTTAGGATACGTGTCAAGTTTGCATTTCCTATATAAAAAGGATAGATAAATATGGACTCAAACATTTGTATGTAATGTAGATTTGATGATTGTGTTTAGTGAGTAGGGTTATACTCCGTGTACTGTATCAACGTAGGCGTGTGAGACCCATTTACTTTACATTTAAAAAGTAAACCTAATACTATATTTAAGCTTGCTTGGTAGTGTCGTGGTCACCTCGCTTGTAATGATGTAAGCATGGTAAGTATGATGCGCAGATTGGCAAGCACCTTTGCTGCCCTTGTTTGCACTTGTCACCTACATCACGACAAAGTGCTTATCGCGAAACCAAAAATCATTTGTCGTTGTTGTTGTCACTATCCTGCAAAACATGCTCGATGCCGAAACATCCTTCCTGAGTTTCCTCTCTACTCTGCTAAAGTTAAATAGTTCACATTTTCAATTTAAAAGCTGGAAGTAGAGTATGGGTGGCTCTCTGTAATGCCTGCTTTTTTGATGCAGGCAAATATAAATAGCCAGTTCATTTAAAGGAATTTACAAATTGAATTGTGTTATGTAGAAAACTCGAATATAAATGCAAAGAAGATGAGCTGCTGAAGTGTTAAATCTTTTCTTGTTCCATACTAGGCGTGTCAAAATTAAATGAGGGGAGAAAGTGTTCTTTAAATTAGATAAATGAAGTGTATTCAAGAACCGGAAGAAAAGGGTGCAGAAACGCGGGGAAGAATGGATGAATGCTGTAATACAAACAAAAACATAAACGTCTGTTGGAATGATTGTTGATGATAGTGGTAGTAATGTGCAATGGGCCAAGTAATAATAAATGATTCAATTTTGTATGCAATGTTTCCACTTTAAACCTGTAATAATTTTAAACTATAACCTGTAAAGTAGCAGCATCTGCATCATATAAGTTTATGTGGAATTTTCCATTCCACTATAATGGTTTGTGAAAACTACACTCATGGCATTCACGTCAATTTTGGCAACTATGTAAGTTTCGATTTCAAATAGACAGGTCTTTGATTTAAAAAAAAAATCAGTTTCGTGACATTTTATTTCATTCACGAACTTCTTCAGTAAAGCATGTAACATAAAGCTAAATTTTTATTACAATTATATTTAACCAGTTGAGCTAAGATCCGATGTTTCGATAAAAATATTTTATATTCAAGGATCTTGTGAATTATATTAAAAGTAGTTTTCCAATTTACCATAATCGATTTCAATATCAAAGGATAACGGCGATTCATACAAGTGACTATCTTGTAGCTACAGATCTGTGTGAATATCGTTAGTCTTGCAATTTAGTTAACTAAGGAAGATCTGGTGACACCACAAACAATACAGGGAGATATTTGTCTCGTAGCCACGAGATGGAAGCGTCAGTCGTTTGCCGATTTCCACACATCCAATATCGCACGCAGTTGCCCTTTTATGCTTAGTTCAAGAAATCAATACATGATTTATGTTCTCATGGGCTGTAAAGTTTTGTGGTATTATTGAGATGGCGTGAATACGTGTGTTTACTGCGTGCAAAATGCCTATAATTCCTTGTTCATCTGGAGTAATCGCTTTCTTCGCCCTAGTCTGCTTTTTTGGTTTTGTAATAAAAGAAAAAGACGAATTATGATGGTGGGTATATTCTTTAAAAGTCAAAAGTTATCTTTACCGTGTTTCAACGAGGTGTGGCATAATGTGATGTAGCATGTTATCAAGTAGCAACAATTAAAATAGCCAATAACCTATTTTCAGGGATGGTTCGTCTTTGTTTACGATCTTCACTATTTTACTGACTAAGCTGTACATTTATGAGTCGTTGTTACACATATTTTCGATTTATCGTTGCTGAGTATTTTCTTTAACTACTGGGATGACAGATATACATTAAAAGCTGTTTTTTATTGCTACACTTAAAAATATAATTGCAGTTTGTAGAAATTCAGCTTTGAATAGCTTCATCGGCTAAAGTTATCCATGATTTTCCGCAGCACAGAATTGTCTATTCTTTTTGTTTTTGCTGCTAAGCCCACGAGAATTTCGGAGAAGATCGAAATCAAGACATGATAAACATGTACATATATCATGTGAATGTATTTTTCTACAAATTATAGAGACAACCTTATAGGAACAAATATTATTTAGACTATAATTTATAATGGTCTGTCGGTTAAAAAAGTTCAATCGATCTCGTTGTTGCCCTGTGTGGCAGCACGTACGTCCGACTCTGACGCTGAATTGCAAAGCGTAATCTTTCGATGTAAAATTGACTTGTTCTCTAAACCTATCTCAACAACTGAAATTGAAGTAAAATACTTAAAAGAGCTCAGATGGCATGCTAGTGTCTGGAATAGTAGAAAATTTAACGAATCCAAAAATTTCCAACTACACGAAGTAACAGACAAGCAGTCAGTCATACTCATACTTGTAGTTTTTATATACATTTTTTTGGAACAAATGGTTCTCATCTTTCTTTCTCAACTCAACAACTATCAAAACTTCTTTTTTCAAACGAAGGATATCATCATCGCATCATGAAGTTAAATTATGTTTCTCATCTCTGTGTGATCTTTGAACTGAGCGAATGTCGTCTTCTTCTTCTTGCTGCATTCGTGATGATTCAGTTGTTGAAAGGAAATGTGGAAAAGGCGTAATCGTTAAACCGTAATGATATCAAATGGCATTAGTGATGGTGGTACTGGATGATTTTTTTTGTTATTGGTTTGGTTCCTTAAGAATGTAGCCAAAAGCACATGCCAAACTTTTTGAAATAAAAAAACCTAGGTCTACGTCTGTATTCTCGTTTCACTATTTCTTCTCTTTTACTTTGTGCATTCATCATCAGTTTCTTTTCAGGCACAGTATCCAGCAGTATATTTTAAAGATATATTTAAGCTAAAAATCTGTAGCCATGCTATACAGAAAGCGTCGATAATGATGGTCTCTTTTCACTAACAGTTCGCTTTAGTTCTTCGACTCTACGAATATTTTTTTTTGCGTCGTGACATCAACAATTCTTTACAATTGGCTTCATTACTATTGGTGTGTCGGTCGATCTCTTCTCCTCTCCTCCACATGACTTTCTCACTTTGCTTTTTTCTACCAGATGAAGTGTCCTGTGGTCCGCACATTTTTCTGTACATGACAGGGTACCGTTTTCTTTTTGAATTTTCTTCTCACTTTCTCTTCACAGCCAAGTTTTCCTTTTCTTAAATAACTGCCCGCTAAAATGTATAATAATAATGACAATAGATGACGAGATACTCAAGAGCTTCTTACGGTGTGTTTACATGACTGTTGGGATAAAAGGTGTTGAAGTCGCACTACTTCTCAGAAAGAATTCCCGTCCACTGCATTAGAGTGTTGTTTTGTAAAAATGAAAATAGGCTCATATGTTTCTTTACACACTTTCTGGATGTACTTTCCATTTCTCGGTTGATGTCATACAAAATTGCATTCATAAAAAATGTGAATGAAGCCAACGTGATGACTGATAAATATACGACAGGAGCAATGTTTGACTAACAATAGGCCAGAGAAAGTGAAAAACTCTGTGTGGATACATGGGTAACAGCCGTTGCCTGTGAAAGTGGCAGTTTGTCTCTTTCCGTGCCATTGAAAAAATGCTAAATGTAAAGGTAAATGACAGAGAAGGAATTTTATTGTCATTCTCTCTCGCTCCTTTGCAAGCTCACAAAGTGCAAGATTTTAAAAATATGACAAAAGGTAAATTCTTTCTTTTTCAGGGGCTACACAAAGTACACACACTTCTCATACGCACTTTTTCTTTGTGTACTGTATGTTTTCAGCCATTGGAAGCGATATCGGTTGAATGCCACTTCAAAAAAGGGTATTGGCATGCTTAGGCTTCGAGGGGCATTTTTGCATTGGAAAGTGATACACTTTTTATTCTTCCATGGATTCAATACGCTTACGTGAACGCTTACAAAATGTTAGCTTGTGAATTGTGAAAGAGCAAGTCATTGAGTTCCTCTTGTTCACACCGTCACATGGAAACAAGATGGTATTATCAGGAAAAAAAGTAATGTGCTCACTGTAAATATCGGTAGATAAATATGCAGTTATCCAATTGTTATATATAAAAGGGCATCCGTAAACAAAAGGCACATATTATTATAGGGCAACGTACCAGTTTAAAGAAGTATAGTAATTGTAGGCATTCAAGAAGGATCCTTTTTTACTTTCATGTTCTACTTCTTCCTCTTTGAATCTATATCGTTTATTATTATTACGCCAACACAGCACAGTTAAGTAGAAAAAAGGAAGAAGGTGGAAGTAGAAAGAAAAATAAAACGTGCATTTTTCTCTGCGTACAATATATGCTTACTAGACTCGAGTTCTTTCTTTCACATCTTTTTTTTCTCTTGATTTTATTTTATGTAAGTAGATGAGGCACAATTTGAGAGAAACCTTTTTTTAAAGAAAAGAATGGAAAGTAAGTTGAACTTGGGACACGGTTGAAAATGAATGAAGTTTTTGAGATGCTGGTTCTGTTGCTGCGATGTGCTCATTCTCTGCTGGTGAATTACGTACACCGAGCCATGGGCTCTGATACAATTGCTTGGCTTTTTGCTTTCAAATTTGCAGTGAAAGCGAGTGTTGTATGCTGTGTGTGTAAGTTCGGTTAGTAAGTTTGGTGGAGGATGGAAAATAAATGTGAACAATGTAAACGGCATATAATAATACAAGGATAAGAAAAACGAAAGAGGGAGGGAGAGCGAAAGGAATGACGATGGAACAGAGAACGCTTTTGCGAGCACCACTTTTTCCTCCTTCATTCCATCCACTTACACACGGGCTTCATCAGTTGGCAGCGAGAAACGGGAGAGATCACGTTCCATTTTTCCGTCTCCTCTCTAACTTTCTTGCTTGCTTTTCTTCTCTCTGGCTCTCTCGGTGCATGTGGTATGGAGAAGCATAGTGTTTTCGATTTATTTATTTACATCTATCCATCTGAATTTGTGTTTGACGTTTATAATGTATAGCGTCAAACGCTAGTCAAGTGACACCGGAGAAGAAGACAAGCGAGTAGCACAAAAAAAGTGTGGGTTGGAAAGAAGTGAAAGCAAGCGGTTGACTTGACTTACTTACAAATCGACGCTTTATTATTATTGTTGCTGTTGGTGTGTAGCAAACAACAGAGTTTATCTTGTTATGTGATATAACAAAAATGAGTACATGTGTGTCTATGTGTGTGTTTGGTCTTTTTTTGAGTGAAAGCCGCTGTATTAAAAAATAATCAAACTTTGGGATCAGCAAACAATTGAGTGTACACGAACTGAACTAGTAGTATTGGTATTTGTATACAAGTTTGTAAGTGTAATAATACAACGACATGGAGCTTCAAAGCTGTTTCCAACGGATTTGCGTCATACTCGACGACATGGACAATACAAAATTTATATTTTGAGTGGCTATACTATTCTTGTCATGTCGTCAAACTGTTTATAAAAAGGTATCTATCTAGTTTATCGAATCAAGTGACTGGTAACTCTTTCAGCAATGGACATCCTCTTCATCATCATCAGGCTGTTCATGAAGACTTCTTGTGATACTAGTCATTCTCATATTTTCAGGTTCTAACAGTTATTTTTGGCTGTTTTTCAAAATGTTGGTAGGAAGTTATCATGTACGATCATTACAGTCAAATACGTTTGAAATTATTACGTTGATTAATTGATCTGTTATGTCGGGATGTCTAAGGTTTGTTCATTAACTTTTCTACGAAAGTTTCTCAAAGCAAATGAGCAGAGTTAAATATGGGCATAATCGTGTATGTCACTGTCAATTTCATGCTCGCAAGGATATGTTGAATATTACAGTAGATTTGGAAAATTTATTGTGAGCATTTAGATCCTTTTCGCTGTTGACAGTGATGCAAAAAGCTAGATTACAAAAAGATAATATTTATAAATCCTCTATAACCCTATCGTCATCTCGCTAAGTCTATTTTTTGTATTTTTACTCATGGAATTCCACACAACATGTACGTACCTACTTGAAAGTTCATTTACGTTTGGTCGTCCTCTGTCATTGAAAACTGATTTGATTTGCTTTAGAAATTTGGACCCATTGTCTGTTTTCTCTCTTCTGCAGTCTATACACATATGTATATACATTACGCCAGCAGATGTAATGATGTACATTTGTACGCTGAATACTATCATAGGACTCTTATAACCCACACATAGTAATATTGCAAAAGTAGAACACTTGTCATTGTCATAACCAATTAAAATTGGAATGACTTTTCCTCTCCCTCTTACTCATTCACCACTTTCGTCAGAGAGCAGTTGACCGTCGTTGTTGTCGTGTGTGTGTGTGTTGTGCACTCTTTGCTCTGTGAATTGGATGGCGTGGTATATGTTTATAGAAATACTAATACAATAGGATAGGTAATAGAGTTGACGTGATCTAACGACTTGACTTGAGTCAACTGGCACTGGCATCAGCGCCAGTACCACTTGGTTCATGTTGTATAGCAGAACAGTGCAAGTATCCCATCACACACATATGCGGAAAAAACAAGTGGTGCTGTTGTTGAGTGAGTCCAACCCAACAACTGGTGAGCATTGTGCTCTAGCTTCTATAATTCCTTGTACTTCTGGTTGTCAAGTTAATGAGATACCCTTTCACTTCATTTAATTTCAAAGGAATTCACAGTGTATTATTACTTTTCTCTCTGCCTCTCTCTCTCTCCCTCGCAATCAGGCTGATACAAAAACGCCAGCTGTATAATATGTATCTAGGAAAGTGATAGCGTGAGGGTACTATAGCCAACCAACACATGAATGGAAACCAAATTAATGCATTGCGATGAAAGCTCATACATGCGACACCACGTCGACATGGATGTGAAGCTTTTCATACTGTCGATCATGGATATCAGGGAAAATAGAACGAACGAGAGAAAAGACTAGTAATGATTTCATTTCATTCAGGCCAAGAGACACAGAGAAGCTGGCAAGAGTGACGGTGTGACAGGAGCAGGAAAATCCACTCATACAGAATTCAAAACCCAATTGAAGGTGGTGTCATAGTCATGCCAGGCCTGCATCAGAAGAGAAATACAGAGCGAAAGATGTGATGCGATGTTAGAGATGACGATGATGATGTTGATGGGTATTATTGTTATACTGATGTTTTGCTACTCTCTCTATGATGAGGTGAAGCGGGTCAGCATATTCGTGTGGTTTCACAATGGTCATTTAGCCACAGGACGAGTGTGATGCGAACGTTACGGCGCTGAATGCAATGTGCTACCACTATTTTCACAATTTCTAGGACCACTTTCACTCTATTGCATGCAAACCAGATACTATTTTTTTCTGCCGTTGTGCGGCTGGCTCTTCTGGTCTTCTCAACCCTTTTCTGTGGTGAAGTCGTGACCATGTTAATGGCTGTTCTCATAACGCGCTCATTTTCGCTAACTATCAGGAGATGCCCTTGTTTTATTTAACTGCAGAGGAAATTGCTTTCTCCTGCTCTCTGTCTCCCTTTCTGCTACACATCTTATTTATTTTTAGATTTTTATTATGGTGGGTACATACGTATATGCATCTTCTGGGACACACTCTTATATCGCTTCTATTTTTTTGCAAGATAAAAGGAGGGTAAAGAGTCTCTTTCCTTCTTCCTATAAGTCTAGTGCACTTGACTACCGCCATCAGCATCACCACTGATATCATTGGAAACCAACAAGCATTTTTAGTAGCTTTTTGAGCTCTCTTGCACTGTTTTATTTTCACTAAACTTCCGTTTTATATATTTGCATGGTATTTTCACGGACAATTTTCTTCTGGGAAGATTATATTTTTATTAATAACAATAAAAAGGCCGGACCAAACTTTCTCTCACTCTCTTGCTGTCCCTGTATATTTGTTTTGTTCTGACGTTCGTTCCCCGATACTTTCAAAAGAAATATCAACCGTAACACAGTACCACGCAACCAAAGCATCTCCCTCTCTCTCTGGTATTTCAAGAGTGTAGTCATTTATGATTTTTCCAATTTTGTCGTAACAAAACCCACAACAAAAAAGGCTGACTTAACACCATCAACTTAATTTAATTCAGACAGGGTTCATTTTCATCCTCTGTTGTGATATTGGGGTAGTAACCATGAGGTGGTTGGTTGAGTGTAGCATTGTATGCAAAAATGAACTTTCTTTTCCTGTAGCAAATATGCATATATGCGTGTATAGAAGCATGTATAGAAATGATCATTCTTTAGCTGAAGCTGAATGAGCACAAGAGTGCGGTAGTGCGGTCTAGTTAGAAGAGTGAAAAGTTTTCGCCGCGAAATTCATAACCATGTCATCTTTTTTATTCCTTTCTAATGTACTCATTTATGTTTGCTCACTTTCATGTGTCCCATGCATGTCTGTGCTGAGTGGAGTGCCGACTGTTCTTTCATTGCATGGTGACTTCTCCCAGTTTACTTTTTTATGTCCTGTACGATATAAACGGCAACCAAATTCCTGGGTACGCCGGTTAAATACTCAGCTATTCAACTGACAGTGAAAGCCGAATAATGAAGGGAAAAGACAAAAGAATTGCGACGTGTACAAAACCTACATTTTTTTTGTATTCTGATGAAATGAAGTTGTGTTGGAAAGTTGTAGATATGCATATTAATGGTAATGTATATATTTGCTCTATATCCATACCGCTTACATACTTATATTATACTACCACATATTATGTATCTATCTTCGTCATTGTTATTTGCTCTTTTTTTGCTGAATATGGTAGGTAAGGTATATTTTCCTTTTTTCATCCCATCTCTCTGGTTGTCTCCATGGGCTCTGTGGTAATAATAATGGTGGTATACGCTGGATAGTATGTGTAGAAAAGCATGACGCCGATGCGATGTACCAACTCAACTTGTTCAGATAACTGTGTCTTATTTTATTGAAAATTCTCCCGCCACCCAAGTTGCATAGGAATAGGATGTACAGAAAGAAAGGAAACGTGTCTTGTGTTTTTTTTCTTGTTCCTTTCCTTAAAAATGAATGTGCATGCATGCGTGTTTGTAGGTATAAATTTTGAAATGTATGTACTTCTATTTTTACAGTAGGCAATGTTGCAAAACATACATACACTCAGGAAACCAAATGCATTAAAAAGTGGTGGAATACTACTACATAACACAGCAGACACGCTCATTCGCTATGACAACTCTTGAATTGTATGACAGGTCTCTTGATAAATGTTGAGGGTTTCGTATTCCCGGCAGGTTGTTCATTCCCTTCATATGGATGATATGATGCGATGGCAAGTAAGAAGAATCACACAAACACACAGCTTAAAAATGTATATATGGGTGAAAGCATACATATATACATATTATACTATTGCCATGTAGCCTCGTCGTCATCATCATAATAACAAAAGAGAAAGAAAAAAAGCAAACCTCCTCCAATGCACACCGTGCAGCAGCAGAAGTATGTATGATGCTGCTGCTGTTTGTATTTATATAAAATTTACACAATACACAGACTCACAAGATCATGATATATGTATATTGCATATTACATGGTTGCAACAGAAGGAGTAGTAAGAAAGGAACAGTGTGTGTATGTGGTAAGTTCATGAATGTAAAGAAAGAATGGAATATACATTGCATTGGTTATGAGTGGTTCAAGTAGTAGTAATGGTGGTAGTGTAAAGAAAAAAAAAGGCTGAAGGAAAGTGAAAGAACGTATGACACTCTTTACTCGTCGTCTTTTGAGTATGAGTCGAGGTGGTGGTGGTGGTGTTTTTGGTACAGCGATTACCCCATCTCATATTCCCTCAACTCAGCTCAGGAAGCAAACGACACGCGGAGAAGTCATTTATACCAAGACCATCAGCAGAATAGCTGATGATGGATGTGAATTTTTTTTCGCCTTTCACTGTTTCACTCTGCTACTGCCTTCCTTTGTACTTATGGGGCATGGTGTGGCGCACAAACTACTACTACTCTCACGCCACCACCACCATCATCATCACTATTGTCGTCTTTCTAGTTCTTCTTTTTTTCTGGTGCTTTTGCGTCTGTTGCTACTCTCGTAGGTGAATGTTGTCACATTCACAGCCACCACTACCGTCACAGAACCCATCAACATCCAAGTCCTCTATTTTCAGTCTCCGTCGTCGTCTCTCTCTTCCCTCCACTCTTGAAATGGTGCGCATTATGTTTTATGATGGAGATGGCCCCTGTTCAAGTGTACAAAACCAGTAAGAAACCATAAAAAATAGGAAACATGTATATGTAGGAATATTTGTAACACAATGTGTGTTTTTGTGGTAGGTACATTTTGTGTACAGAACAGGAAAAAGGAAATCTAACAATTTTCAAGGAAAGCTTACTTTTATATAACATGCTCCTATAATAATAATAGTGACATTTTCACACCACCAATATCACAGCCAACAAGCAAAACGTATATACAGAACGATTGAGAAAGGCAAAGGAACATGCTACATGAAATACACAGCATATACTAGTACACGTGGTGGTGATATTATTAGTTTGTTATAAAATGTCGTGTGCAATTTTTATATTGAAACATTTTCTCCGTTCGTTCTCCCATCTATGTCTTGCTTATTGTGTACTTTTCCATTTTTTATCCTACGAAGAGTGAAAATGTCACGTTTCTAGTAAAGTACACACTTCTCATACTACCTACCTGCTACAATATTAGTAATCATGACAAATATTTTTTCTTCTTATTTTACTTCAAAAATATGCTGGCCTGAGTGTAATCTTCATTTTTTATATTTTTTATAATTGGCTATTTCACCGGAAGGCTCTTGATCGACGCGCTTCAACTTCAAGCGAACTTAGTTTTATCTTATTCCCATTTTCTTAGTTTTTTCTTTTTGAGAAATCGAATTTACTTTTTATATACATACAAATACATAAATTCAGAGGTTTTTTTTCTATATTTCAAAGCATATTTTACTAGGATTTTTATAAAAAAAATCATTGTGAACTTTCTGTCGCCATAAACGTCGCATTTACGTGACATTTATGTAGACAAAAAGTATATTAAAATAAAAATACAATTCTCAGAAATAAACCGTAATAAACGTCGTCGTAGCTGCCCAGTATGAAAATCAGTTGTGACTTTTATGGCAACGGGTGCCAATTTTTAGGCTAGTTGGCGGGGAAAAACACAGACTGCAAGGAGAAAGTGTTACTCTCTTGCAATATTGCATGTATACATTATGGAAATTTCCCTGTATAAATATACTATGATTTTTGCATCAAAATATGTGTTAGTCAGAGTGGAGATGAGAGGATGTTACATGTTGCATAATAAGCTATTACATACACTATGCAGAAATGGGAGCCAAGTGTAATAAATATATGATGAGCATCCAGCAGCACTCTCTCAATATTATATGGTGTCACTTACAAAAAATGTAGAAGTAATATGTATTGACACGCTAAAGTATGGAATTCTCATCCTGAAAATGTTTTATGCAGCTCTGTAGAATAGAATGAGATTCTCTCTTTTTCTGCTTTCCAGTGCTTTTAAAACGTTCAAAAACGACATGATTTTTCCCTTGCAGACATTTCTAAGTTTTCCTTTTTTTAACAAGATTTCAGTAGAATTACTTCATTTCCAGTTAAAGTTCACTTAAAATCGTTTTTCTTTTTAACCTTACTTATATTTGAATACATTTAAGTCTCAAGTACTTGTTGATCTAGGGAAAAAAAACTTAAGAATCTGAGGAAAAAAAGTGAATTACAATTTTTTGAAAGTTGTCCAAAAAGTTTGGATATTTTGTTCCTGCGTGATTCTGGAGTTTAATTTTTGGTCGGATGTGACGCGGGCCCGTACTTAAGTATGCATACATAGTTTGAAATTAGATGAGAATAATACTCTTTTTGGTTATGCTGGCACATTTTTTTTGTTGGGCTGGTTGACTTGACATGACTACTGACTTTTTACATTTTGTAAAGAAGTATGGACATGGAGGCAGTCTAGTGGCGGTGATACAAGTATTTAAGCTTGTTAGTCCAAAAAGATCCCATGAGGAAAAAGGATGATGATGTTATGCGTCCTCTTCTTCTTATTACTACGTTGTTGCCTTCCGTGGATTACCTATAAGATGTACAAAAATATTTTCATAAGAATATATTAAAGAGTATATTGCATGTATGCATATTAGACATACCTACAGTTTTATATATAATCGTTTGAGCGCCTCTTTCTCTCTGATTGCAAGAAGAGATTTAAGCAATAAATTTTGCTGTTCCCTGCCGTAGCATCAAGTTCTCTCTCGCTCATATGATGATGATGATATTTGCATACACGAAAAGTTTTTCATCTTTTCCATTTTCAGTGAAAAAAGAAATCTCGTTTATATATTAAGAAGAGGCTCCTCGTTATCATCATCAATATTGTTATGATCGATTTAATCGTTACGCAGGAATTTCAACAGTGGTTGGTTCACCATCATTTTATTTTAGCTGTGTTAGCAGTAGTGGTAGTAGTAGCGATTGTAGCAGCATCGGTTTCGCTTTTTCCTTCATCTCATTTTCTCCTATTCGGTTTCCTCATTTTGTGTGGATTGTGGATATGAAATTGCATAAGATCGCCTGTACCACTATACCACCGTATATGTATGTGTTTTTATATTTCCACAGTATGATATGTATAAGGTATCGTTTGAACTACCATTCAATTTTACATTGCTCGGCTGACTGCATACGCAGTACACGGTGTGTACGAGTAATCTTATTTCATGCACGAGATGGTAAACCTACTTATTTTTAAGACTGAACGACATGTCACACGACAACGACAACGGGGACGAGAAGGCTGAAAGAATATGGTTGTTTTTATGAGAATTTCAAAGACATTATTGCCAATGACATGTGTTTTACCTACCTTCCAACTACCAGCAACTCTCTCACAGTTTTTTAACCTGTCTGTAAACTCTCCCTAGATGCAGTCCATGTATGGTACAAGTGTTCTTATATACATATGCTCATGTGAAAAGGCATAGAAAAACACATACATAATCATCCATGAATAACCAGAAAAGTGGAGACTCTCGACTCCACTTCACAAGCTCAAGGCTTTACTTGTTTTCGCTTTACCAAAAAAAATATGAAGCAACAGAGAGACCATGTTATGAGTTTCGAAAGAGGAACTACCGAAAATGTTGCCTTTCTGCTGCCAAATCTTGCACCAGATTGCATAGGAGGCTAGTACAAGGATGTTTGCATACATGTACCACAACGAAGAACGACGACCATCATCATTATCATCATCATTGGGATCGTCATCGTAGGAAGATGAAGTAGGGGACTTGTTTATATTTCCATATTAAGCAGAAATTGTGGTTTTTGTCAGAAAGAGAAGACCAGACCAGACAGAGACCATAAGAATGGCTGCGAGGGAAGCAGTCGTAACCAAGAACCATTGCTAAATATGCTACAGGATATATTCCAGTGTACTTATACAAAGGCCTACTTGCATTTATATATGATATACTGCTAACAAACTAACATAAAATCAAACTCATAAGAGAGGTGAGGAAGTTTTGAGAAAGAGAGAAAGAAAGAAAAAAGTTGAATCAGCTACCACTTCCCCTTGTTGTACCTTTTCTTCTTTTCCCCCCGCATCTTTCACAAGTTCCTCAACTCACAGTCAACACCACCCCACCAGCATTATTACGCGCTATGTGCTGGGGTTATGATGAGTGAGTGGGCTTTTGTTTTGCTGGTAAAAGAGAAGCGTGCGGTTATTTCCCTGGAAACAGAGGATGTATTACAAAATATGTTTAAATGCCAAGTGCTTACTTATAGCTTACAATGCAATGAGAGAGGCAGTTTGTCACTACCACGACCGAACGCTGCAAAATTTGGTTCCGTTTTATTCGCCTTTCAATGTTGATCATTATTATGGTGACAGTCCAAAAGAAAAGAAGAAGAAGTCGTGAGAGAAGAAAAGGGGGCGCGTTTACCATATTTAGTTCAACTCCAGTGAGCACATTTTATTCTTTTTTGCCTTCTTGTTCCAAAGAAAAAGTTTATCTGATATGAAAATGATGGCCAAACATACCGTGTCTATGCATGTATATATTAAGGTGAAAGTAGAATAGACATGTCTTCCGTCCATAGACAGAAGATTGCAATTGCATCTCTCCATTTGATAGTAAATCCTGCAGTGATGTTGAGAACCCTGATAGGGAATCTCTTCTTTTTTGCTTGCCTTGACATATCTATAAATTCATCAGCAAACAGGAACGCAACGATGGCGGACTCACACTGCTACGTACTCACTTTCATTTACCCAGGAGTTGAGTAAGAAACTTCATACAAGAAATGAGAGGACGAAGGACCATCTGAAAAAGATGAAGAACAAAGGCGCCCGTAATAGACACACAACATACATATTCTTCCATTTATTTTTCGAGTGGTGGTGTTATTAAGAACCTTCTCTGGGAAATATAATATATACATATGCATATTACAGTTATGTATGACAAAGCACAAGGGAAAGAGTACGTAGAATTTTTGCAAGTGACTGGTTAAAGTTTTTAGAGGGATTATTCCGAGACACAAGTAGGAGACTAAAGAAATATTCTGTTGAAAATGGAGAAAGCAAGAAAACAGAACGTACAAGCTGTCTTCATGTTCTCTCCTCTCGACCATGTTTACGAACAAAATGCATAATATTCTTGAGAGAGAGAGAGAGAGAGAATTGTAGAGCCATTCTCGTCATTTTCTTATTCTACTTGTTCTTATATAGTGGCTTGCTAGCTTCTTTTCTTCCTCTCGCTCTTTTGCCATAAAGCAACTCGTTTAAAATAAGTGAAAGGGGAAAAGAAGAGGTGAATTGGATTAATGATAAAGTCGGGAAAAAATAAAGTAAGACCGAAGGAGAAAGTTAAAGTGAGAATGTAAAGTTGTAGTGAATTTGGGCGTTGACGACAGTTTTCCTTGTATTCCACCACCACTTCACTACTACAAGCATCTGCTTTTGTTGTGTTTTTACTCAAAAGTAAATGCTGCTTCGTTCTGTTGAAAGAGTAAAACAACTTATATTCATGAAGTTTGAGAGTTTTTGACTCTCGGTACGAGAAAAAGTGGGTAAAACAAGAGCAAATACAAAACACACAATGCACATTTAAAAACACCGATGATAAGATATACAAAAAAACAAAGACACATGCTCATATTTATATTTTATAAATATAATAATAATATGCAAAAAAAGAGATTTTTCAAGCATAATAATACCACTGAAATCTCCTCCGACTATTTTGAATCGGAGTCGGTTATTTTTACACAACTTGCCTCTTCCATTTTATTTCTCTTTTACACAAAACCAACTAAAGTACTTTTCCTGTTTTTCGCTTTTCAAGAGAAAGTTCGAAAATAGTAGAGAAAAGTGGGAAAGAGAGATACGTACAGAAAAAACTAGGGAGTCAGAGAATCTTATTCAAAGTTCTTGAGCTTGAGAAGAGGAAGAAGAACAAGTGTGAGGGAAAAATAAGCACCAACACTCCCCAGTGGGACAAACTGTACCGGAAAATACCGGTACTTTTACTTTACACCTACTCGCACATATAAGTGAACTTATGCATAACACTGCCTACTATTATGTATGCACACATGTGCAACTTAGTTAGAGAAAATGGTTATAAACGAGAGGACAGAAAGCTATTATGTAGGTATTTGACAAACACATGTACCAAGCCATTTCACTACATCCGATATCCTTTCACATTTTACTCCTAAACACATTACTTTCCAAACATTTTTCTAAACAGTGATAAAAAGAGGTAAATATCTTCATCTTAAAACTAAAAGAATTTTTCTTTTTCTCTCTCTGAGAAGTAACCTTTTAATAAGTGGTATTTTACAAAGAAAAAAAGGGAAAAGATACGAGAAAGATAGAAGCAAGGAAACATTCCTCAGTACAGTTTGAGGATGGGAAAATGAAAACTATTCGTCAATTTCTTTACTGTTTTTTATCTCGATTTTGCTCTTTCTAGTTCAGTTATTCCCACGGTAGTAACCGCATACGACCTATTTGAATGAACGACTACACTATACTTGGCTGATTCTCGTGTGTACTTTTTGTATTGGATAAGTTCTTTTTCTTATAGATCTGATCATGCTGTGTTTTGGTTTAAGATTTCCATTTAACTTTGACCTAAACTTTTCTCCGATGCTATTTTTTTATTCTCACCATTCCAATTTGTGCATTTGTGCAGTCAGTCATGTATGTGGATTGCTTCGATTACCACGTAACCATGTACAAATAAGTGTGAAATAACGTTTCACACTTTCAGGTTTGCTGATTTCCACAGCTACTTCTTCCAGTTGGTCTTATAACTTTCTCCATAGGTGTAGTTATCCTATGTTCCCCTTAAACATTCGATGTTGGTGTGTGGTATAATGATAGTCGTTATGTGAATAAGCGTAAAAACAAAAACAATGACATAAGTGTAAAAGGTGCGAGTTTTTTTTGTGTACAAACGACTATAAAACTACTTGAGTGTGTATGCTTTGTTTATATTATCACGGTGCACCAGCATACCGCCACCATCACATCACAAAGACCATCATCACAATCATCATCTTGTATACTCTTGTGTTTTTCACGTTTATAAGTATGTATGTATCCCTATTACACATGAAATAAAATCGGCTGAGGCAACCTCGACGGCCTCAACTTTGATTTGCTTGAAGTGCTTCCCTGTTTACCATTGCGTTTTTACTTTTTTGTTTTTTTTTCCTTCGCTGCTACTTTTTTGCCGCTTGTACACATGTTTCAAGTAACCTCTTCCTGCAGGGGAAAAACTTGGCACCACGTAATTACTAGTAAGGGATTCCCATGTTGGTAATTTTTTAAACCAAAGCACACCTTCCCACTTTCACACCGTTAAACCTCCATTATGTGAAGTAGAAGCTTGCTGCTGAATCCGCAAAATGGCGTATTCGCACGTAGTTACTTTTCCTCGTAGATATTTTATGAAATGTGTGCGGTGGTATGGTTGCCTTTCCCTATGTCTACTGGAGTGCTTGTAATGGCCATCTCGTATAACCCATCTACCTTCCCAGTTCACACCAAAAAATATAAAAGTTATGTTACTTCATGTGCAGCATCGGGATGATGATGATGATGAAGATGATGACGGCGTGGTGTGTGGCACTGATGTTTTTAGGTAGAGAGCTTGAGTGTGGCTACACGTCTGGCTTTCAAAAGGAATGTAGACTTATGTTGTTCTGTTTTCTTGTAAGTCATAATCATTGGCATACAATATACATAAACACTACGTTGGTTCTTAGAAGCGCAGCGTATACATACTTCATCCGTATGGGATGGATATATTATTATAAAATGACAAAACAATGAAGTAGTGAAGATACACAATAAATAGTTTTAGAGTCGTTGGTGATGTTGGTAATATTTAGGTGCTTTCACGGTTAGAAATAAATCATCTTAACTAGAGCCTCTTCCTTCTCTCTCTCTCCAACTTTCTCTTTTTCTCGACGAGGCCGGTCATTACAGACCTAAGTAGGTAGGTATGTATAAACACATTTCACTGTGTACTTTTGTATGTGCATCTGTGTGAAATGTTTTTTTTTGTAGAAAAGAAAAGCTAGAATACTAAATTTTATTGCGTCATGAAAGATTTATGAGATGACTACAAAGGCTTTTACCTGATGATCAGTCCAATTGAGACGGTTCAACTCACTAAGCTTAAAAAAGAAGAACAAACTTAACTTGATTATTTTCTCACTCAACTTGGCTTACTGTTGTAATAATAATTTACTTCCATTAAATCTTCGTGTACAACTAGCACTATGCTGTCACCGTGATCATCATCATCCATATCCCAACTACCTACTGCTTTCCCTTCTTGGTAATGGGCAGAAGTTGCGAGAGATAAAAATCTCGGCTCACCATGTCTGTTTGTAGGCTGCAAAGATATATTTAAGCTTTACTACTTTAGCTTCTTAATTGTTAATACATTCTGATTACTTTGCTATTTAGTGCCACTGGTTTACTCATTGTTTGAGTGTCCATAGTTTACTCTTACTTTTGTTTCATCGTTGGCACAGTTGATGTTACAGTATATCACTATATCATAGTAGTGTGTGTTTACAAAGTCTCTTAACTTCAATCGAATAGCTATAGTTTTCACAAGTTTCCAGTTTTGCTGCATCTTTCTCTCTATCTCTCTTTCTGACTTTCACTCACAACCAGTGCCACCACTATATCTGCTTAGAGAAGCGTAACAACATTTCATCTATGACGAGTACACGAACGACCCCAATTTCTTGCTCCTTTTTACGTTTGCTCTTCTTCGTACTCCATTTATATAGCACGGCATTTTATCATGTTTTCTAAAGCAAAGAAAAAATGGTGTGTCCACATGAAGAGAAGACACGAAAATGAAATAATAATAATTTTGTTGTGAGCTCATAATACATGACATGGCTTTCATAGTACGCACAGAAAAAAAAAAGAAATCCGGCAGAAAATCTAATAATAAAAATTTCCAACAAGCAAGCATTAAAAAATATATGGATGGCAATATATATGACGGTACATAATATTAGGAAACTTACCATTGAGTAAAAATATAAATGGGGGTAATGCATAATGGCATTGTAAAGTAGGCTATAAAACGGGGGTGTATAGTATTTGGAATATTGCAACAAAGAGAAAGTATAATGAATGCAAAGACATACATACAGAGGCGGAGGATGATACGAAGAGGAGGAATATCATCACCATCAGCAACGTCAGAATTGTACCTTTATGCCATAATATTATACACATTTTTCAACTACCAACGTGTCTACTGTTACCATGCTTCTTCTTATTTTTCTTCTAGAGTATTTGACGGCTGACTTGAGTTGACTTTTTTTCTCTGCAAGATTTTTATTTTCATGAAAGACATGAACGATGGAATATTAGGTATGTATGCTTTTATATGTCATACAGGCCATTTTTTGATAGCGGAAATGATATAGTTAGAGTTTTCCATGTGTGTAGAGTGTGTGGACCGGAAGAATTGTGGATATTGTCCATTTCATTGTCTCTTTATGGCATATAAATGATGCAGTGTTAGTGAGGAATAACAATAAAATGACACGAAAAAGTCCAGAAAAAATATAAAAAGAATTCACATTAGAAACCGAAGAAGAGACAAAGAATGAAAGAGTTGTGATATTAATGCACTCGTACTGCAGCAGTCGAAAAGCTTCGGCTTAAAACTTACCCAATACTAAATGTAAATGCTGCATACACTGCTGCTATATTGCTGATGGCATGAAAGGAGATATATTTTTAAATAATATCAAGATGACAGGGGCTATAAAATATACATGTATAAAGTATGTTTGCAATAATGGCCTCATCTTCTCATATGCAATATAAATAAATGCATGTACGTAATGTATATATAAACGTGTAGGCATGTATAAAACGTTTCTGACATCATTGAAGAAAAAGAAATTGTACGTGTTGAAAGCAGCCGGCGGTGTTGGTGGTCGTGGTACTGCCCTTCCGTAGTTCATCCCTGTATTCTGTGTATTTTTACAATTTTTTCACTCGACTACCAAAGAAGCCTTTCGTTTTTCTTTTTACTGCCTTTGCATCATCTTCTTCCCTTATTCTTCGTATTTTCCTCGTTTTTATGTAAGTGGGTTGCCTCTCTCTCTGCTCTCATCATTTTTGCTGGAGTGTGGCGTAGGGGCCATGTAATAAAAGGAATGTCACATGAGCGATAGTAGAAAGTGATATATTGTAAAGTTACAGGTATGGTTGATCTTAAAAGCGACTTAAAAGCAGAAATAGAGCTGGAGAAGGAGGACTAAAGAGCATTGTTCCCTCAAAGTAGTGGTCGTCGCGTCGTTGTACTTGCTGGAGAATATTGGGAGATGAATCTATTAGAAATGCGCCACATATTCTTGATTTCTCTCTTTCTCATCAGATCAGATGGGATAAAAAAAAGGAGCGGAAAAGAAGTGATGATAGAACTAGGGTATGTGTGTGTGTATATGTCTGTGCTTGTTTGTACATGTCCAGAGACCAAAGATTTGTTCTTCGTGTTTTTTCCCATCTTTTTGGTCGGTACATGTAGACTTGCCAGACCGATGGGCTTGTCTTATTCATTGCCTTTTAGTAGAATTTAATGCATAACGACAATAAGAATTCCCCTCATGTACATGCATACTTATGCGGACTGCCTGACTGAACTCTACAACAAGCATTCTGAGTTAAGGCTGAAATGAAGCAAACAGTACTTGGAAATGCTTTCAAAAGAAAATACAGGATGATGGAGAAAAATATAAGGTATTATATTGGTAGTGCTACAACGAATTCGTCCTGTATCACCATAGGATTTGGTATGGGATCGAAAAAAGAAATATCATTTTTAAAGAAAGCCTAAGAATTAACAGAAGAAGAACGCGAAGAAACATTGTAAAAAATGCTCATGCAATATGTACATGCATCAACTACACATATTCTTAGAAGGAAGATGGAACAATACACTTGAAAATCGGTTCACGAATCTCTGCAAGACTAGCAGGGAAGAAGGCAAGAGACAGAGAAAATGAAAGAGAGAGAGAGAGAGAAAACATACAAGAGAAAGAACTGAGGAGGATGAACTAAACACAGAAAGATCATGAATCGTTTCTTTACGCGTGACTTCAAGTATCGCCCAACCGTACCGTTGTACCGTTACTTTTATCAGTGCAATGTATATCCATCTTGTAACAATCATCCTGTTCATTCGTCCATCCATCAGTTTATCTCGCTTGCATGCAATTTCCATTCAGCCTACTATTACATACCATGTAAAAGAGAAAGAAGATGGATAGGGACATTTTTATACTTGTACACCAATACACAATCATACACACACATATATGCATACCAACATACAGTATGACCATTTTTTACATATTGTTCCTAAAGAATGAAAAAAACATGCATTTCCCATCTAACCAATCTAAGTACGTTGAAAGTATTTTGCTATCATCATCAGCAACAAAGGAAGTAAATAGCATTGAATTTTGCACAATACATACAAGCTGGAAAACACATCTATTCACAAGATGCGTCTATTCATTTCCAATGATTTATGTATTATCATTGTCATATCCATTTATTCATATGTATCATCATAATAGCCGGCTTTTCTCCACTTCCTCTACACTTTTCTTCTCTCTTTACAAAGTCAAAGCAAGGCAAAAGAAAAAAAGAAAGTTTAAAGACACTTTTTTTAAAAAAACATTCATACAAACTCCTCACATGCACATTCACAAACAAAAAAAATCTTATTTCGATTTCTAAAGGATTCAAAAAAGAAGTAAGTGAAATGATAATAATAAGAAAAGTTGGTAATATCATAGTCACGTTGAACATTGTACGACAGCACGAACAGATAGATAGATAGATAGAAAGCGAGGAGATTTCATTTTATTTTTATTCCATTTTTTTCTATGCTCACTTTAAAGATTCTAATGTATATAGAACTTCTCGTAAAAAAACGAAAGATAGAAAAGGAGAGAGATAACTTGTTATTTTTATCACTGCTACATATTCACATAGACAGATAACTTGTGTGGATTCAAATCCACTGACAGAAGCAACCTATCACTCGACTCACAATCCGTTCGACTATTGCTGTTTCTGATGTTGAACCACTTTCTTTCCCCCTTTCTCTTCCTTTTTTTTTTGTTACGCCTTACATCTATCTCAACATATTCTTTTCTCTCTTGCTCTTCTTTTTGAATAAAATGCAAATGGTTAGCGAACTAGACAAGGCACAAGACATATATGTAAGGGATCATGTTAAGGTTCAGGTGAAGAATATTTTTAAAACGATTTTCAAGCCTTCTTTTTTGTATTACTTTTTATACTTACTTGTTTTGTTAAACTTCGTTATGCTCAACGTTTCCTTTTTTATCGTTTGCCAATATTTTACATTTTTCTCTCCTTGCTTCCAAGTGAGTGAATCAAATTTCCAAAATATTTTACCTTATTACATTCTTGTCCGTGGATTCCCAGAAGTATTTTTTCTGTTTTTTTTGGTACTACAAAATGATAAAATAGCAATATAATACGTATTTCTAGTATTGTTGCGAACTTTAACATGGAGCGCTAGTTACGTACAAATTATAAAATGAAGGGCATTGTTTTTTGGCCATACTCTTGTTGAAATGAGGCAAAAATAATCTTGTTACATTTTGAAATGCTATTGTTTTACTTGTACTATGTGAATAGTGTGAAAAATAGCCATAGTTTCTTCATTTCATGCTGTACTATATTTCAAAGTTTTTGTGGAAAAAAATTATATGGCGTCGTGGCTGAGCAATTGGCTGATATTCGTTTCACTTGGTGGGCTGAGCGCTCATATTGTTGTAATACAACCAACTATTCCAGAGTCGTATTTTTCCAGGCTGCCGTATAATAGTAGTGTAGTGTGCAGTCCCAGAAAACATAACTTGGTGTCATTACATGCTTTTATGTGTTACGATAAGTTTCTTGTATAACCCTTTTACGGCTGTCAGTTTCGCGTTTTACGGCAATGATTACATACGATAATGGGAAACAACGGGATGGTTGGCTGTTTATTGCTTGTGCCTTTGCGCTGCGAGACTTGAGACTGGTGTGGCAAGACATAAAGAAATGAACTGCTGAATTTGATGCTGTTGTTTAGTTTCGTTTTTAAAAGTCGCGTAAGATTTCTTTCCCAACAGCATTTTATGCTAACGCCTAGTTTTTGATACGCTGGAAGAAAAAAATTGCAAAAAAAGGTTGAGTTCCCAACACTTTTATTTGTCGTTGTGGACAACGCTTAATTGTACATTTTATTAAACAAAGAGATAAATAAAGGCCACGTGCTTTTTAAATGTTGTAATAACAGCAATGAGGGTTGTAAATTTTTAAAAAATGTGATTTTCCCCTGATGAATTGTTCGGTCGGTTGGTCGCATCAAATATAGTTTTGTTGTGTTCGCATTTCAGTTGTCGGATATTAAATATTGCAAAACATAAAGCATTATTACTTGACCCCAAAAACAAATCTCTCTCGAAAAAGCAATCAAATTAGGAAGGACGGCTGTAAGGAGCTTTTGATGTTTTTTTTGCATTGGCATAATGTTTAATTAAGATGAATAATGGGTAACTTAATTTCATGACTATATTGCAATTAATTAAGGAAATGGGCCGTATTCCTGGTATGTTGAAAATAAACCATACTTCAATTAGTTTGTGTGTTGGCCAATAAATGATTGTTACAAACCCTTTGGCTACTATATAGCCTTTTCCACGTTTTTCTGAAAAATGGGCGAGATTCAGTTTATGTATGTTTGTGTGTGCTTGTTGGAAGTTGAGATGTTTTATGGGAACACGAGAAATGTATACGTTTTCTGTTGTTCGGTCCATAAATCTGTCAGAGGAGGCAAAATGATATTTCACTGAAAAAGAAAAGGCAGAATAAAGAGCAAACTTGGATCTCTCTGAACTGATATAAATATATAGACATATATACACACAAACAGAGAAAAAAAGTGAAATCATGGTAGTGAAAGGACGCGAGAGGGAAATGGATAGTCTTGAAGCCTGCTGGAAAGACATTGAAAATCTAATAGTAACACTGGCATCTCCTACTTCTACTTTTATCCTTCTGAAGTATTATTGGTCACATAGTCTTCTTTTACCGGATGGGTGGTGGTGGGTATATCGTATTATACTGACGTGAAAAAGGCAAAAAAGAACGAGTTTTGTTTATAGTTGGCATAGTCAGCACAGTAGCGTGAGTGTGTGTGCTGTCTGCCGTGCGTCCGGTGTGTGGTGTTCCTTCCTGTCTTCTCTTAATGCCCACCTTCATTTATTGCCGATAACTTAGTCCAGCCTTTAGTGTTGGGTGGTCGTCGTGGCAGTTGTCGCAGATGTACAGACGATGAACCATATATTTTATACTAATACATATATACAACACTCGCATATATGTATATATTTATAAATGGATGGATGCATGAAAAGCTTCATGCATTCATGTTTGCACCCTCTGCTCAATTTTTTTTGTTCCAGGTTTCTGGTGCTCGTGTGAGTTCCTTAGTACTTTATTGTACATGTGCTTTGCTGAAAGGGTAAAACTAATGAAGAAATAGAGCGAACATGCTTCCATGTGGACTTTGTGCATGCTTATGTAAGAGTGTAAGCCATAGGGAATTTCCACTGGGAAAATCTCAAATACTTTTGGAAAATAGTGAACTGACTCATAAAACATCATAAAGTATGGTGCTGACTCTGACTGTGGCTGTGTACAGTAGTGACCGTCATCCTTTCATTGAATTTAGTGCTTTTATTCCACTCATTAGGTATGTGTTGCTTAAAATGTTCCTAGTTTCCCTTTTGTGTTGATTATCATCATCATCATAAAGAAAACCAATGAATGGGGAGAAAATAAAATCTCACCAAAAACTTTACTACTTCTGCCACTGCCGTCTGAGTCTGAGTCAACGACAATATCTTCCTTTGCACGACCAGCAACCCAATTTGTTGAAATGGTTTGTATGCTGCTATTACAAACCCACAACATGTTATTATATCAAAGCACTTTTGAGTATTGACGGTAAATTTCTGGAGAAAACAGCTTTCTTTCATCCTATTTCACAATTCCCATGCGACCACTTTTTTCTATTGACCAGCAAGCAACTCTTCGTCTGGAACACATGTATTCTTTCAGTTTATTTGATTATATTTTGGTTTTGGCTAATTACTTACCACGGAAATATCACGCAGACTTATGTTTTAATACACAAGAGTTAACATTAGGTACCAAGCTCCTGTTAGAAAAAAAGGTTAAGAAGATGTTAAGATTTTAATATGGCTACCTGTGCAATATAAGTCTCCTTCTTAATTTTGTAGGCACTTCTAAAGCGAAGAAATCCTAAAAAAAACTTTACGAAAACTATTTGTGCACTACCACTACTATGTACACATTTTTGGGAGTTTTCCATGTTTTTTTTTCTGTTGAAAACTTTGGCCGTGCACATAAGGTATATAAATTCATGCATTTATGTAATAAGTTGAAGCTGAACTATGTGCGGGGGATCACCCAGAAACTTCTCGTAAAATGAATGTTGCATAAAGAAAATTGAAGTCGCTATCTAACAACTTTTCTTCATTCCACCACTACCACCTCCGTCGAGGAATACTTGGACAAACTAAAACATTGCATCCCGAAGAAAAGAAAAACTGGTTCTGTGATATACAATATAATACCACGCGTCTATTTACTTGGCAGACTCGTGTATGAATTAATGTAGACGTATAACCAACTCTGGAATCGTTTTTTTTTTTGCAACCGGCCAAAAGGTAGAGATGAAAAAAGGTTGGTTAGAAGGTTGGAAATCACAGGTGACTGTGATTAGTTTTTTTTTGCTGTATAGGCATACTTGCGATAACATATTCTAACTATTATACCTACACTACATACGTTTCCCCTGGAGGAACTTATTATATTACTACATTACATGGTCATGGTAGTGGAATGTTCCTCAAAAAGAATTGCAGTTGGATAGTTTGCTGCTGTTTCTGTGGTATGGTTATGGTAGTAGTTCCGGGGAGATAGGAGAATCAAGAGCAACGCCTCTGTTGTTTTAGTATTTCCGTTATATCTACTTTCTCCATTTGCCGAGTGGGAGAAAATGGTTGCATGGCTGGTTCTTGGTTGTATAGCTTGGCTGTTGTACATTTACCCCGAAAAAAAATAAACGGCACGAGAGAAGAGCAAGGACGTTTTCTCTCTCTCTCTCTCATCTTCAGCTTTGGGCTGTAAGGCTTGGCTATCATCATGATGAAATTAGCTCATTCACCACAAAGAGCACAGCGGCCAAGATACTTCCACAAAATAACAAACATGCATAAGCATACGTACTACGATTTTACTTTACAGACATAAAAGACGATGCGATAGTATTATGAGGTACATGTATGATCCCATGTTATCCTCAAATCTTCCTTTTTTCCCTTCTACCTATTAAATCTTTTTTTTTCTTTTGTTAATACGGGAAATTGTACAAACATTTGAATGATGATGATCTGCTGTTGAGGAGGTGAATATATGTATAAAATATACATATACTACTGCTCACACACAGTTTAATGAAACACTATACAAACTTACTACGTTGCCCACTCTGCTCATTTGCTTTGATGAACACACGTATTTATAATTCATATAGGCTCTTCAAATATTAACTTATTGTGAAAGTGAATATACTGCGGCGGGTGCTGTCGCTGCATATATTCTTAAAAGGTTTTTTGATTCGGTGACCCTTTACATGAATACTCTACGGATTAACCTTTGAACAGCAAACAATCCATGTACATATGTATGGACAAAAATCATACTATAATTCCATAGTTACTACGTAGTGGATATTATTGTGAATTTAGGAACATGTACATGTGTTCAAATTTCAAATACCTGATATCTGTGTACCTGTTCTTGTGAGTCGTTCACGTTCCTCTAGGAACGGGAGAAAGGTTTTTAATGCAAGTGATTTCTTTGACAATGTAAGCAAGGAAGCAAGAAAGAAAACGTTCTATGATTAAATTCTGAACTTTTTTTGGAATAGCTGGACATTTTATAAGTAGCGCACGACTTTCTTAAGTAGAATGAAACATTTCAAGTTTTGTAGAAGGACCATCAAAAAGAAAAGGATTTTTCTCTATGCTTCTTTTGTGCGGGATCCAATAATTTCGTGGAAAGGATCTTAGTCGACACTGCCCAGTAACGAAAATTGAATACCATTTACTGCCACAAAAAATTAAATGAGTACTAATTTGATCTATCGAAATAGTCAGGTTAGTCGACTGCGTAATTAGTTAAAATAATTGTAAGACGAAAAATTATTAAGCTAGATATTCTAAGCTTTTCACACTGCAGTTCTAAATCTTGCAGGATGAGATATTTGCATGGAAATATAATTAGCTTGTAATTTTTAAGCGAAAAAAATTGACTTACTTCGACAAAAAAAAATTCCACTAATGATCGGTCGACTTGATAACTTTAAAAAAAACATTTCAAAGAAAATAATTCGTCTATAGCTATGGTCGACTATAAACATTTCTAAAATTTTATGCTGACCCTTTTCACACAAGACACGGAGTACAAAGCACAAAGTCACTTGAAAGATATATTATTCCTCTCGCATCACATTGCTTTCTCTGCAAAAGCTGATAACAGCTCGGTTAAACTCCATTGACTCCATCGCATCGGACAAGAGTAAAAACAGTGAACGTTTTGAACACCAAGCGCATTTGTGGAATCGAGTTTGTGTTGTGTGGTGATTCTATACTGTCTTCTCTGCTGTTCAACGTGAGATAATAGATTCAACGCATGTGCTAAATAATCTTAGGATCCACCGTGCCAGAAAGTTCATCATCTGTACATAGCAGGACAGAAACAAAGTAAATATAATCTGTCTGAGGCAACTCAACTCTCCAAACACAGATAGATAGACATTACTATGATTTTGGTGGTGGTGGTGAAGAGCCCATCCATCCATCTACACAAGCGGAGGAAGAGATGAGAGGAAGTAAAATGAACACCAGAGATAAAAGAAGAAATATCGGCGCACCAAACAATAAGTGACACGTCTGACTCTAAATGTATATATAAAACTAACAATTGTCAGCAATGAAAACAAAATGTAGAAGAGTCCTTGCAATTGTAGTGGTGATAGCGACGGCAGCGGTATGTTTTATGTGTATATAGCCCATCATCGTCATCTTTCTCATAAAAACGAATTCATCGTTTAGCAGCGTCTGTTGTAGAGTGTGGCCTATGGTTCTCTCATCATATCTGACAAGAATAGCATAGAAGTGAGATGGTGATGATGACCATGACTAGGTCCACAACACGCCGTGATTATTATTATTATAACTTATAACACAGTGTTTCGATGGTTTTTGGTATGCTGGAGAGTGGAGAGTAGTGGAGTGATGATAGCAACGTGAAGAATAATATTTATGTATGTACTTTTGTAGAGGATGACGAAGAACACGTAGTCAATGGATTGTTGTTGACTCACCGTTACTGCTGCTGCTCTTCTTTCTCATGCTGGCGATGGTGTGTATATGTATGCTTTTGTGTGTTAGATTGGTCGGTTAGAGGTGAATAAGAGGCTACATGCTTCCTGACCTGAATGAAATTTTAAGTAAGGAATGCTGTGTAGCGGTGGTCTGGTGGTGGCGGTAATGGTACAAGTGCTGCTAACTTTCACCAAGAGTCTGCTTTTCATCTGATGATAGGCTTTTCTCACTCAAGAAAAAAAGAGCATGTGACGAAAATGATGATGTTGACGATGATGAAGGTGGCTTTGGTACTGGAGTTAGTTATGAGACTATGATATGTACTATGTACATGTTCCATGGCTTTAGTATGCTGATCCCCTTCGTGTCTCTGAATACTGTGACTGCTGAATACTGAAAGAAATTTCAGAAGACTAGCTGTTCTTCATTAGTGCATATTTTCAGTTTTTATTATTCAGAATGTTTGTAGATAAACATTATAATGTAAGAGAAGCCTCTTTGTTGTGTTTTATAAACCAAATTTACTTCCACAGCGAAATGGAAATAATGAGAATATGAATGTTGACTTGATTAATATTCTAAATACTTTGTAAGGTACATATATACCCAATATTGTTTTCACTTCATAATGTATATTTCGATTAACTACTAAACAATTTCAAGGACGAAAACAGAAGCAGATCTGAATGGTGGTGATAAAAAAGGTAGTAATGTGAAAGTTCATGGTTCAACTTCAAATGTTTCATTTTACCCCTTGCGTATGAAGACTATTGCGAAGTGGATGTTTTTAAGTATGTAGACTTATTCCAGCACTCTAATTAAGCATTGCACTGCCCATTCATTCAGAAGGAAACTCTTCGAAATGACAAGACCTCCAGCTAGAAAAGATGTTTCGTAAGAAAACCGTCGGACTACAGACAATAGACGTTAGCCATCTGCTAAGACGACCCATTTCTGGGAAACGTCAAAGACAGTTTCCTGTGAAAAGAAATAAAAAGGCAGATAGACAGGGATTTCCAATGTGTTTCGTAGTATAATGGCAGATTGCGTGAAAGGGCTCACTTCAAGAGCGACTAATAACACTTCTTCTACTTCCCCTTCAAGTAATACGATAAGCATAAGCCATCACCACGGAGAACTAAATAATCTGAAAGCAAACAAAATGAAAATACCAACAGGAGCACAAGAAAGCTCATCCCCTTCTGCTATTACTTCTCCTGTCTTGTCAGATAATAATGGTCGACATGATGATGTGGATGTCACTACTTCAAATACTAGAACAACTGGTGCTATTATTACAACTACCACATCATCATCATCGTCATCATCCTCCTCCACTTCAACAGACGAGATAAACACTGCGACCATTATTTGTGATAGTGGTGGTGGTGGAACGGGCGGTAGTGGTGTTGCTATAGTGAACTCCTTCGATGGGAATAAGGATCAATTGAAGAATACAACGAGAACATTCAATAAGTATAGTAGTAGTAATAAGACGACCATATCGACAAATATAAATGTGACTAGTGAGCAGTGTCGAAGTTTTGCCGAGGCTATCGCCGCTTCTGCAGCAGCAACAGTAAATAATAGTGACACCGAAGGAGAGCAAAAGGGAAAGTTGTCTTCATGTTTATTTGACGAGAAAACAGCTCAATTTGTGAACGATATTAGTAACTTAAGCAGTAATGGTATCTGTTCCACAAATGGCACATCATCACCTTCTCCAACAACAACTAGTTTTGGGAGCAGTACCACAATTGATTCCCTGCAGCAGCTGAGCAACAGTTCTGGTGTTTCTTTACTCTCCTCTCATGTTTGCACAGTGTGTCATGGCAGAATTCGTGATCCATACAAAATGACAATTAATGATGGTTGCGCAAGTGGTGGTATTAATGGTCATGCCACTTCTTCCACCTCCTCATCTTCCTCCTCTGGTGCTCTGCCCCAGTGCAATCACAATCATCATTGTGATCCCAGTAATGGATCAAGTTTTTCATCGACTGCTGCTGTTGCTGTGGCTGAAGAGGAACTAACCAAAGGTTGCATGTCAGCTCAAACGGAAACAGCTGTTAATGATCCCCTGTTTAGTGGCTATTTGGGCTCGTGGAAAAAGAATCGCTATTTGAGTGGCAACTTTTCCGTGAGTGGAGACACAATGGAAGCCATTGTGCAGTGTCTCGTATTCCTCAAGGCTTTCTCTGTACGTCTGAAAAACAGTAAAAACTTTCCAATGCATGTTGAATAGTTGTATGTAACATAATAAGCATATATATTATATAGTATACTATCATATTACTATAGAGTTCATGTTCATATACCCACAACGGGTCATACTTGTGTAGGACATGATATACATCGTCTATATGAATATCTATTTTATACGTGCCCAAATAGGTTATGTAATCATTTATATTATTATATTAATTAGTAATTCTATCACTCCCTTTCATAAAACTTTCCCTTCATATCCACTGCCACTATAGTATATTTACAATAATAAATACTTTGTTAGTTCTCTCTGATCTCTTATGATCTTTATGCTCCTGCTTGCTGACTATTAAACATCTATTTTATCTCTTATTCATAACCCGCGTGGTAACACAACACACTAATAATCTTCTTTTTTTGCTATACTACTGCCACTGCTCTGCCACTACTTTGTGCAGTACTGTAGTGCACTGGGAGTGAAATTGAGTAATCGCTTAATTTAAAGTAGAAAGGCGTACCACTTCTGTGAGAGTAATGATGAACGTGATTAATTTGCAAGAATGAGTATTATTATTATTGTTACAACGAATACTTCAACTGCTTTACTAGTAGTACGTCTATTGTTTTCAGATCCATTAGCGACGTGAAGGAGTTTCCTGGAGCGTAAATAATTACTGATAGCACACATAACTTGGTGGGTCGTCGGTAGGTATAATATTAAAAGGGAAACAAAAGGGATTTTATATCTAATGAATTACCATATTAGAAAAGGAAAAAAAGTTGCTCTTCTACGTAACTAGTTTGTCAAGTTTTTTCGTTATTGCTGTTGTTTTTTGTTTGTGGTACCGGGTTGAAAATATGATGAAATGATGACATGACGTATTAAAAAATAAAAGTAAAAAACATGAAAACTACACTGCTTCTTGTTTAAGGGTTATCTTGTTTCTTGTTTACTGCTGTAATATAAGTATATAATATGTATAAAAGATATGTTTCTTCATATTTGACGTGATTTAAAAAAAGGAATAGTTTTTGTAAAGTAATGTTCTTTTGTGCTACGAATTTTCATTTCCCAAAGTTTTCTCGGTCTGTTTCTGACGTATGTTTTATTTTGTGCAAAAGTACCTATATCGTATTCATTTAATGGATTGCATTCCTTTATTTGTGTTCTCTTGTCAAAATTTTGCTACTGTAACATGCATGTACCCACTTTTTATTAAAAGCGAGACAAACATTTTAAATTAAGAACCGCACCGTTGCATTTAGTAATGTTGGATAACATTTTCTTCGTCGCCGTCTGTTACACTTGCATACAAACAAGCAAGTATGTAAAGTGTGCTATTATTATGGTGCGTTGGCAGCTTGCGTTGTTGACAAAGTGGAGAAAGCTCAGATGACAATTTGTGTTAAATTGTTAAGTGAATTTAACGTTTTGACCTTTGGATTTGATTGCTTTGAAAATGTTTTGTTGTTGAAGACGAACTAGTTGTTTGGAGAATCTAGAGATTCTAGTGGGATGATGATGGTAGGGGAAGTAGAAACGCGACGCGACGGGGTATAACTCGACAACCATTTTAAATATCATTTCCAAGTTCTCATTTGCTTTTTGCGTCCTGTTTAAAATGTAAAGCAGGTAGCACGAGTTCGTATTTAAGAGTCAGGAAGTAACTAATATTCAGAAATCATTTTGATTTTCCGACGAATGAGCAAAATGTGAGTGAGTGAAAAAGTCTAATGTAAAAGTAGAAAAGAAGCATGGGAAAAGCTAAACATGTCTTTGGGATGGTGGGGTTATATGAGCTTTTAGGACTATACGTAATATAAACATGGGAGAAATGTGTCTGTGCAGTTTGGCGAGTAGGAGAGGGAATGTTAATTAAAGGAGAGAAAAAGAGAGAAAAAGGAATGCTCTGAGAAAACAGCAGAAGGAAATAATGTTTCTCATCGACTTTTTACAGCGTTCATGGCATGCAAATGAAGTAGTACTAGTATTGTAGCAGTAGAGCAGAATACTCTCAGATAGACAGAGAGAGAGAGAGAGAGTTTCACTCCTACCCTGCCTCTCTCTCTCTGCCGAAAAGAGAAAAGCACACTCACGGTACGAAGACAGAATGCAAAGGGAAATGGGTGAAAGCAATCGGTAATTTGTCATGAACAACTCCGAATACCAAATTTTCTCTTTCTAACACTTTGACTCTCTGACTATCCAACATTCAACCTCTTCCCTCTCTCTTTCAAACTCATCCCGACGCTAGTTTTTTTTTACTCTCACTCACTCTCATCTGCAATTTTGTTTCCTTTTCAATCCGTTAATTCTGAATAGCTTATACCTAATGTGAATGAATGAATGTACTCAGTTTGTATTCATTGAGCATCCCGTATTATTATTATATAAAAAGCTTTTCGTGTTTTATAATGTACATCTTTAAAGAAATCCTCATTTTCACTGTTCGTTTATACCTATTCTTTTTTATATATCCCATTCACCATCCAATTTCTCCGGTAGGATTTTTTTCTCCTTGTCTGGTCTTTGCTATTTTTTTTGGTTGGATTCTCTATACACAGCGATTTACATACATGCGTTGTCCTTGTGAGATATGCGGAATGACAGCTCAGCCTCTCTAGAAACGGAACAAAGATTCATTACTTGTCTTCAGTGTCATGCAATGCGTACATTATTTACATGAGTGGTTAGTGGTATCTGTGTAGTAGTGGGCGAGGATGTCACACAGAGAAAAGGAAAATAGTAGCTAAAATTATGTACATATGAAACTGGCTAAATATAGAAATGTGTGTGGGTCGTCGTGGGAGTGAGTAGAGAATGTGCCTTACAACAACACAACGCACATTTAAGTAACCAGTAGCCAGCACTCACTCACAGACAGTCGACTTTACTTTCAATGAACGATTAATTTAAAATTGCTATGCACCCGCTGGTGCCAGCACCGCAGACTGTCATATTATTATGTTCTAATGTAGCACAGTTTAACTCGGTTACTCCCTCTAATGCTCTTATGTAGCTACACACCCCACCTTCCTACAAAATTGGTGGCTCAATTCAGCCACCTCATCAAATTGTAACAAGAGTTTTGCTAAATTATTTTTTCTATGTAATTTTCAGTGTCGTTTTTAAGTGAACGTAAGTAGGAGCAAACAAAACGCAGACAGTCGACTGTTCAATTTTTTCTTGATATAATTTAAGCTCATAATATGAAGTATCGTGTTATTGTATGCACCATGTAGAATCCGATACTAGGTAAATTCTTGACGAATGGGAAAAACATGAATCGTAAGCTTGCAAATTCAAAGTACTAATCTGGCATGTGAAAAATGTGCTTACACTTGACGATTATCTTAAATATTTACACTCATTTTTGTTATCGGAACTACATTCGCATTAGCTTTTTTTTAGTTTGTCGGGATATAGGCTGTTTAATGTATGTCGTCCATTTCTAAAAGAACACTTTGAAATGATTGTCTATCTAAACCTCATCCACAAGATTCCGTAGACCAATAGATCGTCCCAAAGTGTCGTGATCGAAGTTTACGGTAGGCCTGAAATATTGTGGGTCCAAAACATTGTTACCCTAAAATACCGTGACTTACAGTTAGCTCCCCATGAAAATAGTGACTTAAACATGGAACCTTTTTATGAGTCATGGCGATTCAGACGGTGGTATTCAGTTTCAGTGCTTTTCTGAACCAATGTATTTTAGGCCACGATACCTTTTTAAGGTATTCTTTTGTGCTATCTTACTTGTTGTCCGACGAATATATTTTAGGTATTTCCTAGATGACTTTCTTTAACTCCCATTTTATTTCTATATTTTTTTCTTCCCAGTTCCCACTTTAAGTATTCTACAATCACAACACATATCTATGCATACTATACCATTTTAGCATTTAGAAACTTATACAAACTGGCTGTTATCGTCGGAGTGAGAGTCGAAGTGAGCGAGAAAATGTGTGGAACTTTCCTAATTATGCTGCTACTTGATATTTTGCCATGCTAATTCTAAACTTCTTCTTCCTCTCCTTCTTCATCAGTCACTTGACTATGCTCTGCCTTTCCCTTGCCATGCTTGCTGAAAGCTGATTATACACAAAGATACGATACAAATTTTCTTAGAATAGTTTCCCATTTTCCGAATAATTTGAGTAATGTTGCGTGTTAATGTTAATAATGAAAAGTTAAAACTCACGAGAAGAGAGACGACTTGTCCTCTCTTTTCCTTCGAACACTTTTACAGTTGTACAAAATATACAGAAACATATTCAATTTTATTCTTATCCCTTATAAACTATTTATTTATATATAAATTTTATGTTATGTAATGTAATAATCAGCGATGTTTGCATCAAGTAGTCTGCTCCCACTCTTTCGTCGTTACTGGGCTGAGTGAGCTCTGTAATAAATTGGATTAGTTCACTTTATTTGATTATGCTTATCAATTTAAATATTATACCGTCATCGTTGATTATTAGCTTATATTTTCCTCAAGGATTCTTGATCATTTCAGGCGATTAATGTGAAACGACTATTACAATTACAACAGCAACTCGTTTCCGAAGAAGATACTCATGCAGTTTATTTTCAAGCCATCAGACTGGCATACTATTTGACTGCGAATCTACTACATGTTTTATAACACAGTGTACATCAATGAATAACACTTGACAGCTTGAGGCTAATTCAATTTAAACCTTGTAAATATAGCTTGAACCTGTCCAGATCCCAATCCCATGAATTTACCCAACGTAGCGATCCGTAAAAGTAGATTCTGAAACTTTTTTAAACGAAAATAAGCAAAGATTTAGGGTACAACGGGCAATTTTTAAACAGGACTGTAGTTGTAGTTGGCTCAATAATCCAGTCACAATAACAAAATAAAATAAATCATGATAAAATTCTCACGGGAGAATTTCTGTAATATTAGGTATGACAGAATAAGAGTAAAAAAGTACGACAATTGATATTTTTTGTGGTAGGAAGAGAAAGTATACTTTGTAGCTCTTTTTAAACCTGTGGATCTAAAGTAGTGAAAGTTTGAGCTCTTTGTCCCTTATCTCTGCCACACAGCAAAACAACTCTGTTAAGAAAAGCCCCCTTGTATTATGTGTTCATTCATTTCCTCTTATGAGCTTAAGTGTATGATAAATGTGTATTATGCCTTATGCTTTGAATCTCAGATATATATACATTTAGAAGAAGGAAATAAAATGTACAATTCAAAAATATGACGCGGAAATTAATGTTTGTAGGTTTTTATACTATACTTAATTTGATGCATGCATAGGAACATGCGATAAAACCATGAGAACCAAGAGAAAAAAGGTAAAATAAGGAAGGGGCAATAGGTTAAACAAACTGCAAAAGAAAAAAAATCCCAGCCAAAATCGCTTCAACCAATAATTATACATAATTTGTATAGAAAGCACAAAGACGCACTCCAGTAATCGTATTTTAAAAGGCTTTATTCAATTATTTCCGCGAAAACCATAAAAATACATCCATTTCATAAGATAAACAAGCTGTACACTTAAGCATAGATAAAAATATATTGGAATATAAGTAGGAACCAGAATAAAAGTGGAATTTACTTCATCTGTAAGTATAAAGCAGGACTACTAGAAACTAAGCAGCAAGTGAAGTCATGAGCTTTAGTGTAGTCAGTTAACTAGTTTTATTTTATTTACTTCATGCCAAAAAATTAAGTAGGATTTATCAGTCATTTCAATGATTACGTTGTGATTAAACAAGGAACCATTTAGTAATATAGTACACGTATATATTTCTGAAGCCCATGGATGTTCATGGTAAGCTGAACACGAAAATCACTGTAACAACGACAGTATAATGACAGTAGTATACATTAAATAACTTTCTCCCACTGCTTCATATACATTTTGAGTAATAATAGTTGCTGGAAAATGTCTTTAAGTCAGTTCATCTGGAAAAGATTCAGAAACTACTACTTTTAGGAAATTTTTGTGTATAGATGTTTTGTTTTATGATGGTGACGGCGGCATCGGACTTTGTTGACTTTCTCCTGACGATGTATAGAGTTGTCCAAATGCTTTATTCTTATAACTTGCCATTTTCCATAAATACATATGTACTACATATTGCTATTGTGTCTCACTGCTGACATTTCCGTGTTGTTTGACTTGTTCCCTGAGTCTAGCTGTTATTATTGGATTTTGCTGCTTGTATTGTAGTGAAAGTACATAACATAAAAACATTCAGTGCTCAATTCAAACGAAGGCATACATATAAGTACTTTTTTTGCTTATTTTATTCCTTTTTATTTAAAAGAGAAAACACAACAAAAAATAGTGAAATAGAGGGGGGACGAGTGGCAAAAGACAGGAATCATACTATTTTATTTGAGTGACTTGAGAAATCCAAAGAGTTATTGAAATCCCTTGACTTGAATGAAAGGCACCAGCCAACACACAGTCTCCTTTCCAACTTCTCTCTTGTGTCTGTGTACCAATTTCTTTCTTTGTATTCCACTTTTCTTTTGACCTATCTTATTCCCCCTTGTATATTTATTCGATTCTTAGAAGGCTGCAAACACAACAGACACATACACACACAACACTCATATTATTATGATACTTTTTTCTAGTTCTTTAATAGTTTTGTTGTATGGCATGGTACAAGTTTATTTCTCCTCTCGTTCTCTGCTTCCCTGCCTGGCAAAACAACCATATCCTCTAGCTCTACTCGTACGGAATATTGTGAAGATGAATTTTTCGAGAAAAGCAGTTTTGAAGCTTTTACTAGCGCTAGATTGTATGTAATTTAAGAAAAAAGTGTATTGTATGCTTTGCGTGTGCATTTACTTTTTTCTGTTTATATGGTTTAAACGTGTTGTATTTTTTGCCAGTAAAAGTCCAAAGAACACTCTGTTTTCTTTCTCAGCCTGCGCATGATTTTATACTTGGCATAAGGCCAGGTTATTTGATAAAATGTGATTTAAATTTTAAACTAAAGCATAATATTTTGGGATGTAAACCATCATCTTTTCTGGTCTTGTCTTCTACTTGCGTGAACATAACAAGTTGTTTTTTTTCCTCGTGTGCAAGTTGCTGTCGTTGTCGTCGTGTGTGTGTGTGGCTGCGTGCGGTTTTTAGTTTGCTACTTTTTTGTTTGGTAAGGATGGTGTAGGGAATTGTTCTGGGTAGAGCATTTTTGCTAAGAATAAGAATCAAACAACTCACTGCTTGAATTTTCCATTGCTTTTGTAAATAATACAAAGAAAGTTGAGGGGGGAAAAGTGTAACGTGAAAAACCGCTTTTTTACATTATGTTTTCGGCTTACACACAAAGGTTTTTTTATATGAAAAGTTTTTCTGGTTAATGGAAATTTATTGTATTCCAAACTTCAAGACTATTGATTAGCGCACCACAATAATGATATTTTACTTCCATCTTTCTAACTGCATTTCACTGTTATTTTTATGGAACTTTCTTTTTAAAAGGTACATCCGTACTTTACCGTATTAAATTTTTCACCAGGTTTTCCTCTTTGCAAGTAAAGTGCAAATCCAATATTTTAGCGAAAATAGAAAAAGAAGATAGCATGCTATTCTCTCTCTCTCTCTCTCTCTCTCTGTTCAATTCAGTTCACCCTGATACATTTATAATCAAATCTAAATCTATCATGTGTACTATGCAAGATCCCCCATATTCCCACTTCCCATTATTATGTGTATTGATGTATAGGGAATTATTCGGCTTTGCCAATTGTACCGTATGTATACAGTAATAGCAATTGTAATGGTAAGTATCTGGTTGAGTGTCTACATTCATCTGACTAGCATTAGTACACTCATCGCATAACAATAAGTGGCTGTAACATACATTCATATACTTAGGTTGCGTAAATATGTTGGAGGTACAACTATATAATAAGTTACATTGGATTTCTATCAGTTTCATCGTGTGTTTATTACGTAGTGAAAATTCCAGAAAATTCCCACATGGATCATACATAAATTCGGATGGATAGTTAACCAATTGGTACGAGAAGTAGTAGAAAGTATTTTTACTGTACAAATGTATATCTATCTACACAACTTTACTGACTTCTGTTGAAATTATACTTATTTATTATTTTAGGGCTTTTGGTATTATGTAATCTGTAAGTTCCTATACAAACTATCCATCTCTAACAAATGAGTTCCTCATTTTAGTGGTAATCCCGTCGAAAATATATATAAATGAAAGGATAAAAAGAGTGAGAGAGGGCGAAAGAGAAAGGAAAACAAAGTAAAGTCAGTTGAACTACTAAAGAGCTAATGATGAGGGCTCTTGGCTTTCATTGTCCAGAGATTCTCTTAGGTACATAAACAATGAAAATCTCATTTGCTAGTTCAACAAAAAGTTGCATATGTGGTTGTCTCGCTGGCTGGCTGTACTTGGCGATAAATGAAGTGTATCCAGGAAGAAGGAAGTTTGAGAATAGTCGTGAGGCAGGCGAAATTGTTTAGTAGTGAGGAAGCATAGTAGAAACAGAAGCGGCGGTGGTTGTTGTTTTTTCGTTCGATGCTCTTGACTTGCTATAGTGCTGTCTGTGCACATGTATTTATTTTTATATAGATGTAAATATACACGTATTTTGTTCACCGTCTTTTTACACAAGACACAGTCCATTTATCTTTGTTGCATTAGTTGCTGTTCGTTCGGTTGGTTTTGCTCTCACAGTCTCACGGCTTGTGATTTGTTGGTTTTTACTGACCGGAAGAGATCAAGAGTTCTCTAAAGTCCACTAAAAATTACAAAAAAAATGTGTGTAAATGTTTGTCTGTTAGGTAGACACAAAAACATCTAATTTTTATTGCATTATATTCTAACAGTTCTAAAAAAACATTCCATCTTCTAATCTCATGTAATGAAATTATATAAGCAAAAGGAAAAATAATAACAATTTGGTCATAGTATAAATGCGTATTTTGCCAGTGGATTTAATGTTTCGTTTCAATATAAATTTTTGTAACGATGTAACAATGTCAACAAAACATTGGTTGCATTTACATGTGCACTATACTAACTGTCTAAATTAAAAATTCTTTATTTTGAAGAAAAATTTAATAAATCATATCAAGATTCTTTTTTTATTTTCAACAGTTATTAAATATTGTGCTTGCATGTGTGTATCTTGACCTTTTTTCATAACATTTTGACATAAAACATACATTTGTGTACATATGACGTCTTAGTTGGTTGTAAATACATCGAAAAAATAGAACTGTCTAAGACTCATATGCAATTTATTTTCGAAAAAAATATCAAAATGCATGCATCATTCTTGCTCCTAAACTAACGTCAAAATTAAAACGTTTTGGATTGCCAATAAAAAAGTAATAAATTTTTATTTCTCGTATTCCTTAAACCACAATTGTCGTACTTCAGATTTCTTCTACTGCATTTTTGGATACGAGATTTCTCTTTTAAATTATCTTACCTAGCTCATCGTTCTGTAACAGTTTATGTATGAGGTCAAACGTTAATGTTGGCACTCTGTTTTACAATTTTTCGTATTATCTTGGATATAAAACTATTTTTTCGTACAATTTTTAGAACGCTTCAATATTTTTACGTTTGTAGGAATGTAGCCTCTAGGTCTATTACAGTTACAACTACACCATTAAGTTTTAGGTTTGAAGCTAATCAACTTTCGCTCTTTTGTTTCATTTTTAACGAAAATGTTACGGCTAAACAAACATGTTTGCTCAAAATAAAACTAAATTCATGCAGTCTATTTCAATTTTTTTTGGGAAAAAATGTGCAAAGTTCAAAATGCATTATGTAGATGGACATACAAATGGAAAGTGATACAGGTACATTTATGGATAGCATTATATACCTTACGAGGTGGTTCACATTTAGCTGTTTTACAAGATTTTTAAACGATTCTAATGGAAAATATTGTTTCATCATGTGTTGTGTCATGAAAATTATTTCTTTGAAATATTATTGTAAGTATGGAGCTTCCATCTTGTCTCTCACTCTGTCAGATTGTTCATCGCGTTTGTTGTTTTTTTATCGTCTGAGAAGTGCCCAGGGTTTGTGTAGAAAGGAGTTATGGCATTGGTGGTTTCTGTCGTAGAAGCAAGAAGTAGTGTGGTGGTGGTAGTGGATGAGATAGAGTTGTAAGTAAATTTTTGGAACTGAAGCTCATGTGCTAATTTTGGACGCAATGCGACTCTCTCTTTCTCTCTCACCCTTTTTGTCTCCTTGCCTATCTCCAGTCCTCTTCTGTTATTCATGCTATGTGCATCAGTACAACTAGATACTTATTATTATGTTTTCGGTTGTCTCTGCGTTCGACTTGGAGCTTCTTTAAAACGGATGTTATTTGGCAGCATGTAATGTTTATAGTATGCCCTACAAGTATCGCAATGTTTTTTCTCTCTCTGGCTATTGCTCTCCTTCGTTGACAGTTTTGTTCTTATTGTAGTGCTTATGTTCATGAGAGAAAGAAAGTACAAAAAACATCACCGAAAAAAATGAGTAGCTTTACAACGCAATACAAAAGCAAACGGTTCTATTTGGTACATATGTATCTTTCTGTATTTATGCCCACATGCTATTTTTTCTATATTTTTTTACTCGGCTTTGTATGATGTCTCTTGCGTTGCTTTCTTTTCTATGAATGTGTCTCTCTTAACTTATATTCTATTGAGATGACTTTCACTCTGAGTATGTGTGTGTACGTACTTTTAGGAACATGAACCTATCCTGTATCATAATATCACAAGGGAAATGAAACGACCAACCAACCAACTAGCTTAGCTGCCTCGAGGAAGAATGTGCACAAGCTTTTTCTCGTCTCTCATATTGTCACAGAGAAAGAAAGACTGCACAACTGCTGATGTGACACTACTCCTAAATATTTTTCTCTTTCTTTCTTTCTCACTCAGCCTGATTAGTGATTACCATAAAAGTACTAGTCCTCACTCTCCTCTCGTAATGGAAGAGTAGTTTGTTTTAGACGGCGAAGCCTACAGACTAAGGTTCTTCTATTGTCCTTGTTTCAATTCTTTTCTCTCTCACTCACTCTCAAAGTCTCCAGTTCAACCGAGTTGACTTTAGTCTGACTCTGAGTGTATCTCCAATCTGTTCTAACGGATTTATATGGATTTTGTAGTTTCTCTCGGAGATGTACTAGTTGGATTTTCGAGGGCACCAGTAACTACCAAGAAATGAATCGGTCAGCATCAGTAGTTCACTTCAGAGAGATGCAACCAAGTAGTCATCACGATTCTCACACACATTGCATATAACACTTGTCTCGTGGGACGTCTGTATAAAACTGTAACTACTTAGATTCTTTTTTTTAACTGTGTTGGTTTCTGGTCTGATTTGGTAGACAAAGTGCCACAAAAGCCTGGATTTATTGATGCAATTTGTAGCAGCATCGGACCAGCTATTCAAGTGTATAAACGAAAAAGCAGTTATGTAGTTCTGTTCATTATTGCTATCATCATCATCGGCGGTCGGTTTTCGACTACATATTCTCCTACCACCGCTTCACACAAAAAGTACTAATTTTTTTGTTCATGTAATAGATCGTGTTACTGCTTTTCCCGGATGGCATGTCTTGCTGAGTGTAGCTAGTAGTCAAACAGAACAGCATAAGTGGTCTCATTTGTGTGTGTCTGTGTACAACAAAAAGTGCTTTTCCCGACACGACACCGACACAGTCATAAGTAATAATAGCTATGTCAACTTTCCGCTATTGATCATAATCACAGTTCACTCTTACGGTTACATGCATAAACTTACTCTCAAACACACTCAGACTAGTTATCAGATTTCATTTGTAACATGTGATTGGTTGGCCTTGCCATTTACAAACACAGTGATGTAATATTAATATGTTTCTCTTTGTTGCTTATGTGGTTTAAAAACACATACATAAATACGAACACGTATATATATGAACATACTTGTACTTGTACTCAGATTACAAAAAGTTGTAAGTTAACTAAATCACCCTTTCCTTTTTATTTCCGGTATTGCGATACAAGTACATAGAGACATCAAAGTTTCCGTTGGTGTGCTGTGCAAACCAAAACGAAACTTTTTTTTTGATGCCAAACATCAATAATCTTTATACTTTTGTGACTTGCCCACCAGCTTTGTTGTTTGTGAATAACAGAACTTTTTATTACTTGTGCGCTACTTTCACCTACCACCCCTTCATCCAACCATTCGTTGTGATGTTGAAGTAAGATACGAGTTGCACAAATACTTTATACAAGTCAATAAAAATGATGTGATATTTTTGTGCTCTAGAT
Organism: Entomobrya cf. arborea Gr-Col-00668; assembly: GCA_034699025.1. Lineage (NCBI taxonomy): Eukaryota > Metazoa > Arthropoda > Collembola > Entomobryomorpha > Entomobryidae > Entomobrya > Entomobrya cf. arborea Gr-Col-00668. The sequence continues at coordinate 38,559 of JAQIWN010000006.1, read as the reverse complement.
ATTGACACGAAAAAGTTTTACATGCAACTTTATCATTTTCTTTTTGTGATATACTCTTGTTTTGTTTATAAATATAATCAATCAATGTGACAATTGGTACATGGCCAGGGAAATGCTTTTAGTAAAGTGTATTCTACCTGTCGATCTTGTCTAATGCAATTTCCTGTTTTGTAATTCAATCAAGATAGGCGAATCATTGTATACTCAACTTTATTCGGAGTAACTATTGCACAATTTTCCAAAGATAATAATTCGCCTTTCAATAATCGTCCCCATTTCAACTACCTTGCATTGTTGTCTTGACAAAACCTTGATTTTAAATGAAAGGCAGATTGTATTAGCCCCTCGTGAAGAAAATGCATTAGAGACAACGGAGAACAATGACCACATTATGAAATGTATAACCAATTTTTCTTCTTTTGTTTGTTGGTTTTATTCAACCCTTTGTAAAAGCAGAGATCTCATCAACCAAGTATAACGCAATACACAAATGCTTTAGCACTCTCTCTTATTTTCTTATTCCATCTATTATTCTTGTCAAGTTAACCTCGTTCCCCTATGTAAGCTTCTGATAATGTCATCATAATCATATAACATGTTTGTGTGGTTCTAGGCCAACTTTTACGTGTAACTTTTGTAACCCAATAAAGTTTCCCCGGGTTGAAACTGAAACGAGATTACTCAATTTCCTGTTGCTGCTACTACCAATACAAAAACGCATATCTCTAATATATCATCTACTGTTGTCCGCATGCATGCACGTTCTATATGTTTCATTCCAATTCATATAAGACATTTTCCTTATAATATTGTATTTGTCACTCAAATTACGTCTTGTGTATAATAAAGGAAGCAGAATACATTAAAATAGCTGTTGCTTTTGTAAAGAAAATGAAAATGAAATAACCCTTTTTATTTAATTCCCCTCTGATTACAAAAAAAGGATACGAATAAAACAAACAAAAGAAGAGGAATATTTCTGTACATCTTTTACAAAAACATTTTTTTCCTTTGTATTATTTGAAATCACAGATTTATATGCACACTCGCTTAAATGCTTTTATATGTACGTATGATTTAATGAAAGGAATATCAGTATTACTCTCAAAGAATCACTTGAGCATGTTCACATTATTAGCTCCAGCTAATTTAATGAATAGGAGACCTAAATCTGTGATTTTCCGGTATTTTTATGCTATTGTAAAATCAATGCGCAGTATTGTTTAGTTTTTGAGGAAATTAGTTCTCAGCTAAAAAAAGAGATTGGATTGAAAGGAAAGAGTGATGAAAAGAAAGTTGATATAGAATTGTAGAATTAATCCCTTTCGATCTCATTTCCTAAAAAATCAAGTAAAGTCTTGAAAGAAGAATAAGACGAAAAATAATAATGTTGCAGGACTTGTAAAAGGTAAAGGGGTTTTATGTTTACTATTTAAGAGAAAGAAAAGAAAGTAAGCCTACACTTTCACCTGAACTTAAACGAAGTAGTAAAGTTTCAACCAAGGCAGCATCAACAACAGATCTATAAGCATTGAATTTCTTATCATCTTTTTTTAGTATAAGTGTCCGTATTAGTGACTGACGTGAACCACTCACCAGCTTTTTAGTAAACTGAGAGGATTTAGTCTGTTGTTATTGATGAATATGACGCAGGTAGTCAGTAGGAAGGTATTGATGAAAGAAAGGAAAAAATCTACACAGCTCCTACTGCACAAATTCTATTTCATTGTTGTACTCTCACTGCATTTGTAAGTTAAGTGGAAACTAATTGTAACCGTATGGTTGAGAGACAGGGACAATGATTTTCTAGTAAATGTTGTTGATGTCGATGAGTTCAGCGTTGCTTTCATTACGTCAAGTGAAAAGAAAATTATGTCATTTCTAAAGGTATACCATGAAGTGTTAAAAAGGAGTTGATAAACTGAACTAAATTGTGATTATGCTTTATTTTTACAGCTTGTTGGAGGGGAATTCGATATGGAGCTTAACTTTGTCATTCAGGACGCCCAGAATATAAAACACATGCTCGAGATGCTTGACCATTGTCCACCCCATCTTCAGGTAAGCCTATTTCAGTGCATCTCTTGAGTATTTATTGTATGTGTATTATTTCCGACACTTGTTTTGTCGAAAGTATGGGAAAATACCATAATACTCTGTTCTCTATCGTGCTATTTTACTCGTCAAGTACTGATATAGTTTATTTTGTCTACAGAAGTAGTAAAAATTTGCAATATAAGCTTAAAATATATATTCTGTAAAACTTTCTATAAAATTCAATAACTTCATAAGTTTTAAGAGTGTTGGTGACTTGTTGTCAAAATGATTTTCTAATATTTTCCAAATAGGTTCAACACTACTTCTTGTTCCACAGTGAGAAAGGCCAAGTAGTACATTAGCAGTAGCACTTACCATAAAAATAATAAAGTAAATGTGAGAAGAAGATGAGGTTCATAAGAATGATGATGATTTCGAGAGAATTTTTTTTCTCTCTCAAAATGTGCTTTCATCACCAAAGAATCAAGAAGCAGTAATAATGAAAAATCAATATGATCTTTTTCTATACATGTACATTCATAGTAGTGCTTGGTGTTAGTGCGACTAGACGCGCAACAAATGTTGTTGATGAAAGGCAACTCTTTACTTACATACTGCACTGCACAATGTAAACTCATTTTCATCCCATCACATAAATAGAAGAGGAAATATGAAAAGACAGTCATAAACCCATTTTGGGTGATAATAATAATATGTGAATCTTCTCCATTACGACAACATAGTCACTATAAAGGGCGAGGTGGTGGTGGAGGAGGAAGAAAAGACAAATTCGCTGAATATTCTATCTTCGCAAAAAAAAGAAGCTATGCAAACAGACTTCCGAACGTAAGCCATTACATCGCTTGGAAGGTAGTAGTGATGTGTTGACGATGATGGTTACATGAAATTAAATAGCTTGAAAATAAAGGCTGTTCGTAAATACCACCCGCATTGTCAGTAAAGAGCTGTTGATTGAGGCTGTAAAACTATTTGACCCTGGAACAAAAACAATATAATATTATAAACGACAATGTCGACATGTGTGAGAGCTATCATCATCGTTATCTGATCTGTATAATACACATACAAAATGCATATATAATAATACCGCGGTTTTATGTTCTTTTCATGATTTGGTATAAGTATAAAAGGGTAAAAAGCGAAAATACGTATTTGCTTCTATAAATGAAAATTATTGTATGTGTTTTTATGTCTTTACAACCGCACCACTGGACCCAGACCCGCTGCAAAGTATTTTTTTTGCTAGCAAATAATGTGAGATAGTAGAAACCCAAAAGTAGTAAATAACATTACCCATCAAGTAAACTAGTCTTTACTCTTCCAACCGTAGTATAAGTTAACCAGTAAAAGTTAATAGGTCAATTTTTATGAGTTACTACATATTTTATCCCATAAAATAATAATATTAATACATAGAATATATAAACATAAGTATTTTTGTGTTTATAAAATCGTTTTGTATTGTAACTCGGTTTGTCGGAAGTTCAATTCTGGAGTTTGTCGACTAAGCTAAGCTAAGGCTGCAACTGATAGATTCAGGCATCCTTTTTTATTCTAGGATGGATAACACTACACCCTCAGGACTAACTTTTTAATACGCACAAATATGTGGCTGGTGCACAACACAACACAACACCATCAAGAATTTCGGATCAGAGAAATCCATTTTATTTCGTTTTTTTTGTGCTCTATCTAAAATGTTGTTTGCCTTTTACCAATTTCGCTCGCTATCATGCACAATTCACATCACTGCCGCTATTCATATTATCATAATCTACTTTCCTCTTCGTCCTGTCAAAAATGTTAAAACTAGTAGTATCCAATATGTGTAATGAGTACGTGCAGGATCCCTGACGTGTCATATTATATATTTTTTAAAAATTATTATATTTTTATGCTCTAGCTATTGCCATAAAAAGGCACACACACGTATGCGATGCCACCATTTACTCGTCAATTATGAGCAAATGACTGAAACCTGGAAAAGCTAGGCATACTTGAGTTTGATACTTTTTAAATGGGCGTAAGTACATAAGATATGAAAATGTTTATAAATATTTTCAAGTATTTTTTTCTGATGAAGTTTCCCAACATTTGCTTTTGAGGCCATCATAGTGAAATTTATATAGATGCTTAGAAATCCAAAGGACCAAGATCTTATCTCCATGTTAAGTGGGACCGACTTAAATATGAAATTACTTACGAAATTCTTTTCAGTATATTATGATCTTGTAGATTGGATCTTTACCTTGGAGATGTAGTAACTCACATTATTGTGCCACGTTAAAACTGACCGTTCACATTTCTGTCATATTTGATTTAAGTCAACCGATTCGGCCTAAAAGCAATAGGGTTCTTATATTGGCACAAACCGACAGACTTTTCTATACTTCCTTACAGCAATCTCATAAAGTCTCCCTTGGACTAAATAATTCATTTGGGTGCTTGTACAATTTCTTCTTCATTTAAAAATGAGTTGTTAATGCACCTATGAATTCATGAATCTTAAATCATTCACATTTATATTGAGAATGAAGTTCTAGGTAATAATATATTAGTTGTGTGTCCACAATTTATTGTTTGACTAATAGTACACGAGCATCAGTAGCAGTTGCGTAAAGTAAAAAAAGGATACAAACTGCTTCTCTTAAACTCAAACTAACTAGAAATGCGTCCAGGTTTTTTCTACTGAAAACTGTGTTGAGCTCAGAACCTATTTTTTAGCTCTTGAAGAATAAACAATAGGGACTAACAATCGCCATAATAATTTTTCAGTTCCCTTGGTGGTTTCCTTTCTAGGAACAAAAACAAAAGTAAAATATTACACATGTTTGTCCCACGTTTCCCCTTTACTTTTGTTGTAACAAAGTATTTTGTAGTTTATAGTTTGTTTCTTTATTTCTGGTCCCAACAAAACACAACCAACCACTGCTTGAATTTCGTCTGGGACACATAAAACAACAGTTGCAATTTTTTTTGTTCAAGCTTTACTTCGTAATAGTAGCAGCGTTAACTGGAATGTACACAATTTAGTGTAGCAACATATGTCATCTCTGTGTACATTCTACACGAGTTTAACAAAGTAGAATATTATGTTAGCTCTGCTCTGATGATTTTTCCTTATAAAGTTGCGTTTTTCCTAGTATTTAGAATTTATGCATAAATGAAAACCTGCAAACATTTATCTTTGGATGAGAAAAGAAGAAATGAGCGGCGGAGAATTTCGTAGTGGTGGTGGGGTGCGGTGATGGTAGCTGTAATTCGTGTGTGCTACTCTTCCTTATTTAATAAGTGGTTTGCTGGCGGATAAAGAATTCTGTTCCATTCTCCTCAACTGCGATTCTTTTGTCCAATGGCGCTATATTGTGTGTGAGCTTTTACTTTCATGCTTGTTCTTACGTGTGTAGTAGTATATGCATCAGTGGTTCTCTATCTCCTTTTATACCTACGTGCTGTACATTGTGGTTTAAGGCTCGCAGATTTCGTTGGGATATGCCATATATAAAAAGAAAGAAGACTTTTTTTATAACAATAACGGTTTGTGCCACTATTACTCCAACTCGACTTTATTTTTCTTCTGGCTCAGCGTTTGTTGTAATTGCGGGTCTATAAGCGCGACTTTGTCTCTTCTCATCTACTCTCTATCTACTTTTTTCTCATCTTCTACTATCTTACAACACCAACTAACACTATTGATCTCTCTCTCTCTCCCTCTTCCTCTCGATCTCTATTCATACACACCTTCTCTCCTGTTATTTTACTCAACTCTTTCATTATACATTTTTTATATGTGTGTCTGTGTGTATGTGTACTTGTGTGTGCTATTATTATGTGCTCACAAGTGGAAAGTGGGGGAAAAGAAGATAGGGAAAGACGCGCTGAGCAAAAGAATCTCAACCACTTGACAAGCTCACTAAGCTCAGTGACAACTTTCTCCAATTTTCTTCAACTCAATCCTTTTGAAACGCTCTTATTCTTTTTGCCGATTCCACTTGTATTGTTACTACGAAAGAACTGATGATGATGAAGACTCTAAGTTTTCTGCACACCTAAGTATACGTGATAGATAAAAAACCGTGAAAAATTCAAGAGGGCTTAGACATACACACACACATGCTTCTTGAGTGGCAGGGAATCCTAAAATATATAGACAAGGCAAGGCAAAGGTATAAAATATGCTTGGTGTTGTACTTTTATCTTACATGCTTACGTATGTACCTACTTGTATGATTGCCGCGTTAAATTTTCTTCTTCTTTATGTGTTAAGATGTTTAAAGAGAAGCAAAGTCTGAATGAGAAGAACTTTATTAGACATTCAATTTCGTATTACATCAATATTTTGCTGTTTTTCAAGGTGAGCATTGAGCATTACATTTGGCACAAGGACATACATGCCGCATCTATCATACTGGTGAAAAGGGAAGAAAGAGGTCGTAACGGTGTAAAATAGGGAAGGTATCTCTCTCTGTTCAGCTCCGCCAATATGCAATACTCTGGTACAATTTTACTTTTACCTCTTGTTCACCAGCCACCATACATACTAGCAGGAATAAAGACTTGTCAGCAATTTATTCTTCTTCTGTTGCTATACTACTTCTTATTCTCTTTCACTCTCAATATCTATATATGTCTCTCAACCACTTACTTCACTTTTTTTTATTTCACACATAGAGACACGTATAAACACAATACAATAATACTTTGTTTGATGTTTGCACCTTGTTTGTGATAAAGTGAGATAATCTATTTAAAGGAGTACAATGGTATAAAAACACCTCAGTAAACAGAAGTGTTAAATGGTTTCTTATTGATTCTCGTAACTAGGTGCGTGCCATTTTAAATACTCTTATAACACCTTCATTTCAAAAGAACTTGTTTTCTCTTCAATGACGATGGGAAAAAGTGAAATTGTTAAAGTAAATTGAAGTGCTCTCTCTTTGCAGATTGAATTCTATACCTATTATTACTCCATATGGTGTACATATATTAATGTCTATTATGTAATGTGTATAATAGGAGTGTATTTTGATATGAGGAAGGTTATATAGCGCACATTACAATTGGGTAGCTGATAGAAAACGTATTCTCTCTTTTCTGCTTTCAACACGCTACCGGGTTTTTATGTATGTCTAAAAGGGAGAGAGAAAAGATCGTCGAGGAACTCACTGTATTTAGAATTCTCTTTCAGAAAATCATCCATTCATCATAAATTGAAGAGCTTTTTATTTGCTAAAGGATGCACATCACAGAGCTCACACTTAAAATATATAAAAACACATATGCATACTTTTTTCTTTACTTTTGAGTGTGTACTGTGCAAAGCAACGGTAACACTCTTCACGAAATACTTTGAAAAACTAGAGTGTTTATTTTGTTAACTGATAGAAAGCAAACTGCTGAGTATTCGTATGGTAATTTTTGGCAAATTTTTATTCCCATTTCTTCTTTTTCTATCGAGATAGAAAATATTATGGAAATGGGGCATGGATAAGTAATACAAGTTGTGAAGAAGAAGACGACGATGGTACATATCCAGCATTTTCTTCACAACGTTTTATAAAGATAAACCCCAAGAAAATACAAAGTATAGAGAGCACTGCTACTGCGGGGTTCCCTCTGAATATGGTTTTTACTCGGCATTCAAGACTGAAAAAAACATGATGTAGAATGGGTATTCTAGAGAAAATTTCTTTGATGGGAAAAACCTGTGTCGAGAGAAAAGGCTGGATATTAGAATTTTCCATGTGACTCAGCATCAGCACTAACCCAACAACACTACAAACAATCTTTATAAATTTGTTTACATTCAACATTGCATTGATGATGACTCCACAAGAAAATTTCTCTCATGAGAGGAAAAGAAAGGGAGAGAGAAAGAGAGAGGAGGCTCCAAAACACTGTTGAAAAACAGCAGTATATCATCAAATAAGCATAAACACAGTTGCAACTGACAGCCGGTGGTTTTTGGAGGAAACGTTGAAAACATGGACTCAAGAATATAGCCCCAAATGGTGCAGCAAAGAAAATCTGAAAGTTTTTTTTCTCCGTATTTTGTTCTGCCTAGTTACTAATGAAACATTCTCCTTGTATGAAATCGTAATGATGAATCTTTTTCACATTATTCAGTAAAAATGATCAAATATCAGAAAAATGATTTTTCGTGGAAAATGTCAATTCTCAAGTCAAATCAAGAAAACGTGAAGTAAATGAATCCCGACTGACTGTTAGAATGCTTTTTTCTCCTTTTATCTGTGTATTTAATAAAAGTATACTCAATACACTCTCGGCTCTCAAAACACAAATGTAAGCATTCTTGTGATGAGTCGGAGCGAAATTACTTCCTGAATAAAAATTCTCGTCTGTTGAAGGATATTATGAAAAATAGGACAAACTGCTTCGATTCCGTGGAAACTCCAAACAGACAACAGAACTTGAAGTAATACTTTATTTTGCTACAGTACTTTTCCTGATGTATACATAAATTCTTTCTCTACGCATCCTTTCTTCACAATGATTAATCCAAGGAACGATGAGTTTACTATATAATTTTATATTATTTTTTTTCTATAAATAAATTGTATAATTTTTTTCCTTCGAATTCTCGAAGTATGATTGCGTACTATTTTTCAATAAGATCAAAGCAGAAACACGTTTTTCGAATATGCAACTTTTACTTTGTTCAGTTCATTTAAAATGGCCTAATTTTTATTAACTTTTTTTTTCTCTTATACAAAATTGAGATTTAAAGACTAGACTTTTCCGAAATTTTCACGCTCTCAAGTCAAGTCAACTTATTAAGCTTTGGTTGACTTTGTTGTTGTGTTAAACCTGAAAAATAAATTGTTATAATTAGAAGCTCGCAGCAGATTTAATACAACAGCAAACTTTCTTGCTCATTTTTTTGCATTGTTCGCCTACCTCACAAGTTATGTTTTCCATGTTAGCATGTTTACTATAATGCGGAAACTTTTTTTTTTGTTAGAAGTTAGATAGATATTGAGATTTTGGGGTTGCTTGTATTGTAGTACTTCGTATCTTTAAGTTTTTTGGCGCCTATGACGCCAATGCAGCAATATTATCTTGCCTAAGTTGTCTTGCTAACACGTATATTTCATTTATACTTTAGTTGGATTAACTGGGAGCTAAGTGTATTTTCAATTCCTTCCCTTTCAGCTGCAACCCAAAATTTAATCTCGTATACGAACGCATACATGTATTATCTATTAAAGTTTATGTCACGATTGCATACAAATGTTCTTCTGAATACACTCCTAGTGCTTAAGTATGTTTCAGCTTGAGTTTGATTTTCATGATTTCTATTTGCGTTTCAACTTCAACCACATCCTCTTCAAACGTACATGCATGGAAATATGACATGAAAACTCAATATCTTCGCATTTTTTTCGTAAATATGAATAAAAAACATGCTTAAAATGTTCAGTCTTTGTCGGTTTGTTATGGAATATCAAGTTACACAAGGGTGCATGTTCAAATGCCACATAATAATCGCGCTCGACAGCTCGACTTATGAAGGTGTACATGTTATGCCTTTTCTGAGAAAAAAATAAGGCATCTTCAATTTGTTCCGATTTTTGATGGAATTTCAGCATGCTACAAAACACCAAATGTCTTGTGAATAGCAATAAGATTTTTTCGTGTAGAATAAATATTTTCTTCTATGTACATTTATGGCTTAGGAACGGCCTCTTTCTTTGATATTGAATCCTGCCAATATTTTTGTCTGATATATCATGTCTTTGTTGAACGGTTTTTAAGTATCAGCAGCTCTTTATAAATTTTAGACCAAATATCGAGTAAATTTCGATGTGTCGGTCTGTTCGCTTTTTCTCAGATCATTCTGCTAGTTGACATGCTAAGTAAGTTGGATTATTATGAAAATTAGGAGAAGTCACACTTATTTTAGACCAAATATTTTTACAAAGGTGAAACAAAGTTCTAATGATGTTTTTTTGCTGTTTAAACATTATGGACTCACCTTTGTTGGTTCTTAAAGGGAACTAAGGTTTTGCATAGTTTTAGTTTATTGCAGCTTCGATCAAAGCTCATTAAATCGTCTGGTTCAAACGTAAAACATAATTGCAAGTATGTAAATGTAAACATGAAACAGTAATTAGAGATAATAGAAATTTTTTAAACCCAGGTTAAATGCATTATTTTTTAAGCAGCAGTTGGCAGTTAGTATTCAGATGCTCATCTGAATTTTACTTTGAATTTTTTTATTACATTAAAATGCCTATCTTAAATGTTTATAAGTACTGAGATAGCTAGAGAAATGCTATTATCCACCTCATAATGTAATGCTCAACTTTTTCTCTCGCATGTTCACAGCAATTTGACATGAACTTTAACTATTTGTCTCAAAATACCCAACTTTTATAGTAACTAACAAGGAATAACCGTAAATGTAATGACGAACATGGGAACAAGTCATTTAATGAAACAAATATTGTTTATCAAAACGCCACGTCAACTGAACTATTATATGTTTTGCGGGTAGTTTTCTAAACTCCCTTATTCAGCTGCTTTCACCCCACTAAAGTACCCAGTTATTTCACTAATTCTTAAAAAGAGCTCCTCTTCTCGACTTAAATGAAGCATGTTTTAGAAAAGTAGTATTCATGATTCTGCCATGGTTCCTTCTTTCCAACAGTCAGTAGCCTTTCAGAATTTCTGCCTTGCTGGTTCCTTCATAACTATCCTTGCAATTTGCATAGAAATTGTGCTCTTGAAGCAGTTACTACACATTTATGATAGATAGATAGATAAAATGAAGCATAAATTGCATTTTTTTGTGGTTCTACTACTACCGCCACTTTCTGTTTCTCCTAGTTTTAGTTTTTTCCCTTACACTCTGATGTGATTAAACATGCGCGTGTATGTAGTTGTTACTAGACAGCAGCCGAACGGCGGAAAGCAATTCTTCAGCAGCAGTCATCTAAAAAAGAAAGACACATATATCTAAACTTCCAACCTTTTTGAAAAACTGCTTTTTACATCTACATCGGAAAGAAATTTTAAGACATTTATTCCTCGTCAATAAATATAATATATGCAAATATACATAAATTCTACATAAAAACCCCAAGATAGAATTGCTGGAGACAGTAAGATATTTAAAGCTTTACAAAACCTGAGGTGTATTTTTGTAAAAACCGAAATATGTAAAAGTGTGATAGATAGAGTTCGTTTGTAAGGCAACTTTACTTTGGGTTTTGTGATATGATTTTTTTAGTGTGTGCAATGGTCTCCAACAGTTACGTAATCTGTTGGCGTATAAATAGCAGCCATGAATACTCGGAGGAATAGTGGGTCACATACCAGCAGAAGAGTTAGTTTTTCCACAAGAAAAAAGTTTCCTATTTAAATGAATCGAACCATGGCATTAATGTCTAGTTTTGTGTATCAAATGATGATGTATGAGGTAACCTTCAATGATTGCAGTAGCACGACGATATGCGATGCTGCTTTTGTGAGATGCGATTGGATGTGTAACAGCTTTTGTGAATAATGTATTCACAAGACTGGTAGTCTAGTCTACCTTCTAATACAGATGTGCCATGTTCTGCTATCATGCTATAATGTTGTTATACAACTTTCTCTGTTACCGACCGCCACAAAAGCTGTTGCCTTTGCCACATCTCTACTTATTTATGAAATGTATGTATAATTTATGCTACTGAGTAAATTTCTCTTCAGTCTTCTATTGATGTACTATTACAATATGCATGAAACAGAGGAATTTACACTTTTAGATCAGCAGCCATAGCGTTGGTGGGTGTGATGATGATCACACCAATTTTACCGAGACTTAGATATTATCATCTAGGTTGTGGTATTAAATGTATGTAAACTTATACTATGGCATTTTAAGTTTCAATATATTTTCTACAGGTTATTAACGACTGTGAAGTAACTTGTTTGTAACAAAAGTATTTAAATTTTAGGAATACATAGATGTGTCGGTTCGTATGTATTTTTTGCTCTGGAGTTCTTAATTTGATATTTGCCAAATGTTTGGCAAATTTAAATTTAAACATGAAAATTTACTTAAAATGTTAACCAAGCTCTTTAACGTTTTTTCAAAACACAAAAAAAACTAAGAGTAATTTCAAGCTACTTGCGAACCAGAAAAGTAGTTCAACAACCCGCAATTTCGCAAGTATTCAGCATTTTTTTTTGCTAAACGTCATTCAAATCAATATGTGGAAATGGTAACCATATCAATATTAAACCCTGCGAGCTGATGAATGTCGTTGGTACAATAGAAATCAAAGTATTGTTGCCTAAAGTATTTAATTACAACGATGTGACTATTAAAAAAGCAATTTGCTCTGTGAAAAACTGAAATGATCAGAAATGTTGGGACGAGACAAATAAGTTATGAGAGAATACTGGCTAATATGTACATACATTTGTGTAAATTCTCCTAGCATTAAATGTATTGCGTCATTGCTTTTAGTTCCAAGAAAAATTGTTACTTTAGGTAATAGTCAAGTTTGAATTGGCTATTCTCAGAGGAAGGATGAAGTTACAACTAGCTACCACACACACACACATGAAACTGTGCATAATTTTTATTAGAGAAGACACAAAACAGCCACACTAATATACAGTCATTGACGATAAGAGCATATATTTTTCTCATTCAGGTTTTCCCCTTTGCCTCTGAAGAAGAATTGAAAGTAGACAGATCAAAAGAATACGAAAGAGAGAGGCTCAGTTGTTTGCACTAGCTTATTTCCACCAACCATCCAACTTCTTTATTTCCTTCCGTTTTACTTCTCGTGTGTTAATTTAATAGGTTTTCTGCTTTCCCAAGCACATCTCTGCAGTGGAAGCTTTATTGCTTTCTATTTTTTCATCGGTTTTTATTTCACTTCATCGTCGTCGTCTTCTTCGTCCTCCCAGTATCTTTGCAGTAGAGATGTATAGGTTGTTTGCGGAATGAAAATACAATCCAGACAGAGAGAGTGAAAAAGAGGGGCAGGACGACCGGATGGCTCTGTGTAATGAAAATGAAATCTTTTTTCTTCTTCCTCTTCGTTTTCATCGCGTATGTGTACCTTCGACGAAGAAGAGGAGGTAGAGAGAGAGATTGAAAGTAAGAAACTTGTTCTAAACTCACCACTCTTATTTTAGAGTGGAGAGAGTGGGATACAAAGTCTTTCTCTTACCCGGTTTGTATCATGCCTTCTTGGTCCATAAAAATCAATATGTGAAGCCTTTTATGTTCTGGCAAATGGGCACAACAGTATGCGTTTGGCTTTGTGTATGTACACATTTACTCTTCATTGGAAAACTAAAATGAACCACCGGTATTATCCTTGTCCTGGACCTGGGGGTTAGACATTTAACTAGAAAAAACATTCATCCAGAAAAAGTGCATAATAGTTTATGGGTATAATGGCTCACACACATACAACCCAACAAGAAAACCAAAACCAGCTTTTGATGCCTCTTCCTTTGGTCTCATTTTCCGATTGCGGAATGGAATATTATAAAGTTTGTAAATATTGCTTTTGAAAAGTAGCACAAGATGAGAGAGAGAGAGAGGGCAGAAAACCGCACTAATGTGTTCTACCAAACATTTACCTTCCGTATCCCCATACATTTGAAAATCAACATCACTAACTAACATACGTTCTCAGCTCGCTTCCGCCTCAAAACTTTTGTCATTCATTGAATATGAGAGTGTATGGTTTACTTTCAATCTTTTGTTTTCCATTGTTCCCAAGCCCGGTGATGCAAGGCAGGAAGGCGAGGAATTTAGTATTTGTGCTGTGGCTCTTTAGCTCTTCCATGAATCTCTGAAGAAGACTAAAACAGTTGGAGAAAGTAGAATCCACGGACACTTTCATACATGATAAGAATTCTGTTGCACAAAAAAAATATGGAAATAAATCAACCGATCTTTTAGTTTTTACCTTGTTAGCAAACATATGGCGTGCTTTATCATGTTGATCATCCAGAATCTAGACACATACACTTTTTTCGTTGGGTTGATATAGAAAAGCCCAGGAAGAACTTTTCTTTCTTTCTGGAGCTCTGAAGGACGTTCTTTGTGGCTATTCATACCACAAAGCAAAAGTGGAGAACATGCAGTCACACATAAGTGAGTAGATGATGGTCAGTAAGTAATAATGGTGCGTTGGTGGTGGTACGGAAATACATACTTTTCTCCCTTCCTTTATAAAAAACATACACTCACAGGCTCTCTATTTCGGTATCTTTCCACTATCTATACACACCCGCCCACCCACTATCACTACCACCACCACATCACATCATACGATATATCTGAATGAAGTGGTACTTGAAGAGAAGAATATGTGGTGTGGTTGATGGTGGTGCGGTGTAATAACTGGAAAGAAGAAAAAAAGAAAGTGGAAAATTTTCTCCCTTGCATGATTTATTAGCATTTTGCTAGAAGACACCCAGGTGGGCTCCTATCCCGATATTGCTCCTCGTAAAATCTCAACTCCTCTCCCCAGAGATCCAGTGATGATGATGAAGATGGTCTGCCGGTGGATGATGGTGGTGTAGAATATTGTAGCATTTTAGTGCACTGAACCTAACGTTTTTAGTCTTCTTCCTCTTGTCTACTAACCAGTCATATTACAATGATTTCCTGTTGTGGCTCTGGATGACTAGGGAAATAGTCTTTTGTGTTGCCTCCTCAATTTTACAGCTTTACATCACTAGGCACCACCAGAAATGATGATGAATCAAAAAATCTCTCCTCTTGTGCCACTCCACATCGCATTTACTGTGACTACCAAAAAAACACGGAATATTATCTCAAGCTTAAATTATCAAACGTTGAACAAGTATGTTTCAAGATGTTTTGGTTGTACACTTTGTTGCAATCAATATTTTTATTTATTTTTATCTAATAGCAATCATTATTCATGTCCGTTTATTCATTTAGTGTAATGATAGAAGCTCAGCAACTTGGATACAAGATTTTTGCTGATAAGTGTTACTAACAAAAAAAACTCGTTTAAACTACGTTTAAACTATTTACTTATTTATATTTTGGTAAAGGGGAAAGTTGACTTTCCTTTTTACCAGCAGTGTCAGGCGTACACTATGACCCCTAATGAATACTGCACGTAAATTCATAAATACTTAGCTTAGTTTCACTCTCACTTAATCCTCTTGTAGCAGATAGAAACGCTATACTTATACATTATAGTAATCGCAACGTAAGCTGCTAATGGATACCTTTCAGAGACGACAGCAACATAGGGTGTCGTCCTTTCAATATCTTCCAGGGCTCTCCAAGTGCAAGATATGCACCTCTTTTAAATATTCTGTGATGTCTGTACCTCCCAGTGATTATGATAACTCGTTTGTTTACCTGCGTGTACTTTTTGCTTTCGCCACTTTCCTGTACCCTTTTGGCAGCAATTTATTATTATTATATTCTCTGACTCGTTACAAGTTCCCTCGATCACAAAAATGTGTAGAGAAGAGAAACTGTGTATAGTGTTCGTATCGTACTAACAAGTTTATGAGCAAAAGTTGAAAGTAAAGCAATCAGGAAAGTCGTATGGAATTTTCCCAGAACTATCCTTTCTTGTTAAGGAATTTACACGGTAAACTTTCACAGTAGTACCGCTGCATCACTAGCTTGCATTAACCTTTTCATCATTATCGTCTTATTGGTCGATGCCATTCTATTCTGTAGAAGAAAAAACAAAAATGAGAATCCCGATAACTACTCACAGCTCTTCTTGTATATACTTTCACGTAACACGTTATAATATAACTAAATAATTGTATACTACAGGGATGTAGCTCCCCTACTACTGATTATTGCAAACGAAAAAGTATTCATTTTCGCTTTGTTACGATAATCCCTTTTTTGAAGCAGAAGTCAATTTTCAATGACCTTTTCCTAATAATCATTTCAATACTCCAATCCCAATTTCCTTTTAATGTCATCAATGTCAACACCAGTTGTTTCCAATGGTGATTGGATTCACAATCTATATGTATGAATTATGTATATGTGGCAGATTTCATCCAAGACTTTCTCCACCTCAATGACACATTGCTTTTTTATGATGCTGCAATTTATACATATCGGCTGGTAGGGGGTGTAGTGACATTCTACAAGGATTTCTTAGTACTAAAATCATTTGAAAATTATGTCATGTTTTCTTATTACATTTTATAATGATGGTAATGTATGTATTTCAACCATTTTACACTGTCTCTATGATTGGATTAATGTTATATGCCATGCTGAAATAAAAATATATCCTTTCAGATAAAAAAAATCTTCTAAACTTTATGGTGTGTGTAAGATGGAGTATGTTGTAAATGTAAAAAAAACATAGTAAAGAATATTACAAGTAAAATAGCACAGAAAAAGAACAGATAAATTTTTGTGAAAAAGTAGAAACGTAATTTGTAGAAATTTTTTAATAGTAATAACACATTTGATTTTTTTTCAACAGGCTGAGATATGGAGCGTGTTTATCGCAATCCTGCGAAAAAGTGTGAGAAACCTCCAGGCGTGCACAGATGTAGGCCTCATCGAACACATTCTCCTCCGGCTGCCTCATGCAGAACCTGTGGTTGCCGGTAAGCATGCATCAATTACGTTCACACGATTTGTAAGCGTTTTCATGAGAATTTGACGCAAATACGTCCAAGCCAATGTGGGAAAGTTGCCACCGTGGGCTAAAAAAAAATTTGCAAAATTTTGCATCATTTTTTTAACGCAAAAAATGTGCATGTTGCTTTTTGAAATTGTTACAGTTATCTTAGGCATGATATATGTAACAATAATAAATATGTTATTAGATGGTGTTTGTATTAATTCATTGTATTTTTTGCATTGGTGTTTACAGATTTGCTTATCGAAATGCTCGGTGTGCTTGCCAGCTACAGTATAACTGTGAAGGAGCTCAAGCTTTTATTTAGCTCAATGAAAGCAGTGGATGGGAGATGGGTAAGTTTGAAAATTAAACCGAAGTTAAA
Source organism: Entomobrya cf. arborea Gr-Col-00668 (assembly GCA_034699025.1). NCBI lineage: Eukaryota > Metazoa > Arthropoda > Collembola > Entomobryomorpha > Entomobryidae > Entomobrya > Entomobrya cf. arborea Gr-Col-00668. The sequence goes on along the minus strand of JAQIWN010000006.1, from coordinate 21,489 downwards.
AAATAGCTCCTTTTTTAAAAAAATGTTTATTAATTATGATTCATGACCAGACTAATATTAATTGAAAAAAAATCATTGAATTTAAATCATTTGAATTTCATGAGTATGAATATAAATGATGAACAAATACAAAAAATAAGGAAAAGCTTTAATTTGTCATATTCTTATTTTGAAACAAACAAGATGAAAAATAAATCAAAAAGCATAGTTTAGGACACTGAAGCGCAAGGCGTTTTTAGTAGCACGTTAAAATTCTGACTATTAAATGAAAAAGTAAATTGGAAAGTCAAATAACAACATACTATGGATATTTGCTGCAGGAGGGGTGGGTGAGAAATATCTATTTGGGTAATATTGTTTCCAGTATTAAAAAGTTAAATGCACTGGTTAACAACAAGTTCAAATGTGTTACTTGTTTACTAACGCTTTAGAAGTAGAACAGGGGTCGTTAGAATAAACAAAAGCCACCATTTGTGTATGGAGGCAGAAGATCTAAAGAAATTATGGAGTGGGTCAGATAGCTTTGACAGATGTGTTCAGTTTCTGGTTATTGTTTGAGTGGGTTTTTTTGTGGGTAGTCACTGCTGCCACTAAGCCTTTTGCTTAATCTTCTATTTTAGCCCCGTCATTCGGCCAAATTATTGAGTGTACTTCGGCAGATGCCACAGAGGACAGGACCCGATGTGTTTTTCAGCTTTCCAGGGAAAAAAGGCTCAGTAAGTTTGCTTACTTTTAACTTTGTGTAATTATGGTTACATACTTTGTATACACTGTACACACATTTAGGCAAGAACAAATGTAAATGAGAGTTGACTTTTGCTCCGCTATGGAAAGAGATCATTTTGTATGCCTTCTTTTTCGATTATCTATAACCCTCTCATTTATAGCTTTGTAGTGAGTGAGTGGCTAAATGTGTCGTATTGATTGACAAACAGCAGAGCTTCGGTGACAGTGATCTCATGTAACTGTATCCACATTACAATTTGTTCTGGGAATTTTTTTAGGCAATTCTTCTTCCACCTCTCGCGCGATGGCCATACGAAAATGGTTTCACGTTCATGACATGGTTCAGGTTAGATCCAATCAACTCGGTTAACATAGAACGGGAAAAACCATATTTATACAGGTAAGCTTTTGCTATATAGGCCATCAGTTCAGGTGACTAATTACATATTATTTTATTAATTCAATTTTAACTCTGTTATTTCCAAAAGTTTCAAGACGAGTAAAGGTGTTGGTTATTCCGCCCATTTTGTTGGTAACTGTCTCGTACTTACGTCAATGAAAGTGAAAGGAAAGGGCTTCCAGCATTGCGTAAAATATGAATTCCAGCCAAGAAAGGTAAAAAGCGGGTTTACATATTGTTTTAAAACAAACTTATCTAGTATATTTTTTTGTAAAATCATCAAACAAAATTAGCACCTTCCTACGCAAAATCCACATTCCTACGTGCTGAAATACTAATACAGTTAATATCATCATTATTTTTAATGTTATATTTTGTTGAATTTGCAGTGGTATATGATAGCCATCGTGTACATCTACAATCGGTGGACAAAGAACGAGATAAAGTGCTTTGTCAACTGTCAGCTTGCGTCCAGTACTGAGATGGCGTGGTTTGTTTCCACTAATGACGTAAGTTTACTTTTGTTCTAGCTCGACAGAAAACTTTATTATGTCTATAATATAAACTTGTGTATATTACTTAAACATCAAAGTTACCGATTACTCAAATTTTCAGTAGCATTAAAATGTTTAGCTAAAGTTCATGATATTGTTGGCTATGTGGTACCTGATAAATAAGATATTATGCTTGTTGTTGAACCCAGTATTGCATTTTATGCTACTGAATTTCTGGCAGAAACGAGGAATCAGTAGGATCGATATGTTGAGATGATGATGCAGCAAAGCTTATATATCCTATGAAGATGTGATTTTATATGCACCCTCAACCAGACCAGCCAGATATATTATTTGTGTTGTGAAATCTATTTGTTTTCCCAAGGAATTAATGAAATTCTCATTAGTACATTTCTCTTTCAAAATATCTTATACACGTTGCCTGCACACATAATCTAGGTATTTCGCAAGAGTTTCTCTATTCTGACTATACGACTGCCAATCTCCTTCTAGTGATTGGCAAATAAATACTCAGCTTAATTTACGGCCAACGTTTCGCTCCTCGTATTGTACAAAAGGATTTATGGTTTTGTTAGAGGATTGATAAATTTCCACATGCACCATGATGAATTCGTACGGATTCTCAATCCGTTCCCAATATAGGGCTAGAACTACTGTACTTTCTCCATAAATTTTACCATCAAGTCTTTATGCCATCTATTTGGTACTTTCTTTACTATGGCTTTCATCTGTAATCAGCTTTATAATCCAAATCTCAGCAGATCAGTACAAAATGATGCTAAATATGCTAACCTTGGAATTTTTGGCGAATGTTAATGAATGATTGTTAACTTTTATTACTTGCAGCCATTTGACAAATGTTACATTGGGGCAACACCTGACCTCGACGAAGAGCGTGTCTTTTGTGGACAAATGTCGGCAGTATACCTGTTTGGAGAAGCGTTAACTCCTCACCAAATATGTGCCATGCATCGCCTCGGTCCAGGGTACAAGGTAAGATAGTATTCTTATATGAATAAATATCATACAATATTAATGCTAATATGTTGTAATGTAATATTAAATGTTGCTTTGGGATTCGCACATTCCAGAATCAATTTCGTTTCGAAAACGAGTTTCACATGCAGCTCCCCGAAAACCACCGTCGTGTCCTTTATGATGGTAAATTATCCAGTTCCCTAGTATTTATGTACAATCCTGTAGCTACTGACAGCCAACTGTGTCTTCAATCCGCGCCAAAAGGAAACATTTCCTACTTCGTCCATACACCTCATGCACTTATGTTGCAGGTAAAAAAAATGACGCTACTCTAAATTGAAAAAAAAAAGAATGATTTATGAATGTCAAGTAAATAATTCCTTCGAGGAGACCTATTGCTGACATGCATTTTCTCATTACATGTTACGTTCTAATTAAATTTCCAGGATGTAAAAGCAGTCATCACACATTCCATACATAGCACTTTGAATTCGGTTGGAGGTATTCAGGTGCTATTCCCTTTGTTTGCACAACTCGATCTCTCTCACGACACTCCTGTTGACAATAAAAAGGACTCTTCATTATGGTATGAATTTCCTGTTATCAAGACACGAGTCGCTATTATTGCATATCATACACCACATTTCGGGAAGGAAAATAATAAATGCATCAATGTTTTAAAATGCTTAAATGAAATTGGTTTTTATTTGTTTGAATTTTACAGTTCAAAGTTATTAGAATTCATTTGCGAATTGGTCGAGTCCTCTCCCACGGTTCAGCAGCATATGATTCAAAACAGAGGCTTTTTAGTTATCAGTTATTTACTTCAAAAAGCGTCCAGAGAGCATTTGACACTTCAAGTGCTCTTGTCTTTCCTCCAACTCACCAAATACCTGGTTACATGCTGTCCAAATGCCAACAGTGAACTTCTTCTAAAACAAGTAAAGAGATTGGCACCACAAAACTCACATTTTCATTGCAATTATAAATGTACATGTAAATATGCATTTCTTTATTTGAACTCTAGCTCCTTGATCACATTCTTTTCAATCCTGCCTTATGGATATACACCCCCGTTACTGTGCAAATGAAACTCTACTCTTACCTGGCCACTGAATTTCTCGCTGACACACAAATTTATTCAAACGTGAGACGAATAAGTACAGTACTGCAAACTATGCATACTCTCAAGTACTACTACTGGGTTGTGAATCCACGGGAAAAGTCCGCAATTACTCCGAAAGGCCTTGGTAAGAGCTTTTTCGATAATTACCTACTCTTTCTGCTCTGTCAAACGCTGACTTTTATCTTACAAAATGCAACTTTATAAATTAAAAGCTTAATTTAATCATTTCAATGTACAGATGGTCCTCGCCCTTCAGACGCTGACATTATTGCTATTCGAGCTTATATACTGCTCTTCCTCAAACAGTTAATATTGATAGGAAATGGTGTCAAAGAGGATGAGCTACAAAGCATTTTAAATTACTTGACTACCGTAAACGAGGTAAAATACACGAAACATTTATGATTCTATGACCTTTCCTTTCAACTTTTATGGGAAAATATATTTCACTCCACATGGGATTTTATGCTCACTTTCATTTTCAGGATGAAAATCTCCACGATGTGTTGCAAATGTTGATATCACTAATGTCAGAGCATCCGTCTTCACTAGTACCAGCTTTTGATGCAAAGAATGGTGTGCGAACTGTCTTCAAACTCCTTGGAGCTGAGACGCAGTTGATTAGACTGCAAGCTTTAAAGTTGCTCGGGTTTTTTCTATGCAGGAGCACTCACAAGTATGCACACACAAACGATAATTTCTCCATACAAAATATCACAGGTAAAACGGCAACTGCGGATGTAACACTTAATATTTTTTGCAGGAGAAAGTACGATGTCATGAGTCCACATAATTTATACACACTATTGGCTGAGCGACTTCTTCTACATGAAGAATCACTAAGTCTTCCTACCTACAACGTCCTTTACGAGGTAAAATAAATCCATGCAAGCCTTTAACCCTTTACCATACTAGGAGATGAAAAAACCACAATTTTATATTGCAGATTTTGACGGAGCATATAAGTCAACAGATTTTGTATTCTAAGCATTCCGAGCCTGAATCAAATTATCGTTTAGAGAATCCAAGTAAGAAAGTACATCGATAAAAGCATGTGATTATTGGAAGGAAAACTCGCCGCTTTTCAGCATTACATTATTATACCGTTATATTTCTGCTTTAATTTTTTAGTGATTTTGAAAGTGGTGGCGACCCTAATACGACAATCAAAACAAACTGACGCGTTGCTGGAAGTTAAGAAATTATTCTTGTCAGATATGACATTATTGTGCAATCATAATCGCGAAAATCGACGAACAGTATTACAGATGTCAGTCTGGCAGGTAATATGACAATTCATAGCATGTTTCTTTAAAACGAAGCATTTTTTTCAATTTTGATATAAAACCACTTTAAAAAATTACGACTCTTCCTTAATATCTTTCAGGAGTGGCTGATATCTCTAGCGTATATTCATCCGAAAAACACTGAGGAGCAAAAAATATCTGACATGGTTTACAGCCTCTTCAGAATGCTTCTGCATCATGCAATTAAATACGAGTACGGTGGCTGGCGAGTGTGGGTAGACACATTGGCTATAGTTCATTCCAAAGTATCATACGAAGAATTCCGTCTTCAGTTCACCCAAATGTACGAGCATTATGAAAGACGGCAGTCAGACAACATCACGGATCCTGCAGTTAGACAACAACGTCCAATTAGTACGATTTCTGGTTGGGATCAGCCCAGAAATGGATATCGTACTCCAGGAGACGCCAGCTCTGGAGTGACTGTTACTGATGTTACGAATGAAACTGCTGGGGCAATGGAAATTGAGCACGAGGAGCATGCTCCAGATTGTGAATTTGCTAAGCGCAATTTGGCAATGGAGTCAGCAGGAACTGTGACAGAACCGACTGAGTCATCCGTATCCCCTGATCCACCTACGGTGGTTAGTGATTGTGGTGATTCACTAGATAAAGAGACTCAAGACGATCTAGAGGTTCCCATAGTAGCTGATGGTGAAACATTTCCGGAAAGCAATTCCAATGAAGATCATCATCCAGAGAGCTCAGAGACTGTTGCAACTCCCACAGATTGCGAAATCTCCGAGTCACCACTTTCCAAGGATAATGAAAGTATTGAAAACGGGTTATCTAAGTCACCCTCTGTTGATGAAGACGAAGATGATCAAACTGCTGCGGATACGGATCAGGACGACAAAAGTGTTTGCTCAATTTCTAAAAGACCGGACTTACCTGAAAGTTCCATGAAAATTGAAGATGTAGAGGGCGAAAGCGGAGATGATGAACCCCCATGTGTAGTGTCCTCATCTCCAGTAAAAAATGGAATTAGTGGAAAGTCAAGTACAGAACCTGAAGACGTGGAAGAGGAAAAATCTAGCACACATACCAAGCTGAATGAAATTGATGCGTCTGTTTCACCGGTGCATGTTGACAAGCAAAATGATGCTGTCGATATTCCACCAAAATTGACAAACGGAACCAATTCACCATCGGAAGCTTCAGATGATCCTATTGATAACATTGAGCTAGAAGTAACGGAGGAAGTTAAACAGCAAATCACGGATACAATAGACGAGACTGAAGAAGATGCAAAAAGTATTGAAATTTGTAGAACACCCACACCTGAAGAAAAACAGGAAGCTGTTGTTGCTACCAATGAGGATCCTGTGAGCTGTAGTCCAGAGAAAGTTGGGGAGAAAGATTCAGCAGAATTTCCTCAGGAAACTGCAAATGGAACAACTGATCATGCTAATGATATTATCACAGACGGGGATACCGTTATTCATCATGTTGATTCAAGACATGATGATGGAAATTCCTTAGTGTCATCATTGGATAAAAGGGAATGGATTCAGTCAGAGGCTGATGTAAAGAAGGCCAAGTTGTCACCAAGATTGGATGCATCCAGACAAGAAACCGCTAGTCCAATACCGAGAAATCCAGAGGATGAAAGTGATGAGGCAAAATCTGAGATCGAGTGTGAGGAGGGTGACGCTGCTATCCGTCCGAGAAGTGCTTCCACTGCAGTGCAAACTCAGACACACGAAGAAGGTGAGTTATTTTATGGCACATTGCAATAATAATAATAAGATTAATTCCATATTGATTAGAAATTTTTATTTAAAAATATTTGCTAATATATATATAATTGATGAAATATTTTAAACTAGGAAATAGCTCAGGTGAAAGAAGAAAATCTGCAGGGATGTTTCATCATGGAAGTCGGCATCTTTTCAACCCTGGTCCCTCTCATCCACCATTTAGAATTCCTGAGTTTAAATGGTCGTATATTCATCAGAGATTGCTGTCCGATGTATTGTTTTCACTAGAAACGGATATTCAAGTCTGGAGAAGGTAAAATATATTTGAGACTATGATTCAAAAAACATGCAATTTTAAGTTAATACAATACAAAATATTATGCTTCAATATTTATAATTGGGAAACTTGACAGTCATTCCACAAAGTCAGTACTTGACTTTGTCAACACGGGAGAGAACACAATTTTTGTGGTAAACACTGTTCATTTGATTTCCCAACTGGCCGATAATCTGATTATTGCCTGTGGAGGGCTGCTACCTCTTCTAGCATCCGCAACATCTCCAAATGTAAGCTGAATATTTTTAATATTCTCACTTTCAAGACTATTTTAATTTTCTTTTCTTAACTTTATCCTTGTGCAGAGCGATTTGGATGTGATCGAACCCACTCAGGGAATGCCAATTGAAGTAGCCGTTTCATTTCTCCAGCGTCTTGTGAACATGGCTGATGTGCTTATTTTTGCAAGCTCTCTTAACTTCAACGAGCTGGAGTCAGAAAAGAATATGTCAAATGGTGGTATTCTCCGACAATGTCTCCGCCTTGTCTGTACTAGTGCCGTCCGTAACTGCTTAGAATGCAAGGAAAGACTTCGATTGCAACAGTCAGGAAATTATTATGGTAGTAATGGAGGGACTCTCCCAGCAAAAGTCGCTCACTTACATTCCCTTATACGAGGTGCTCAAGCATCACCAAAGGTAAAAAGGGAAAAATATAAAAAGTGAAGTAAAGTGCCGGATATCTCTGCAGTATTATGACCATAATTTATATCGTTAATATTCCAGAATATTGTTGAAAATCTGGCCACTCAGAACAGTCCAGTAAAAGATCCTGAAAAATTGCTGCAAGACATGGATGTGAACCGATTACGTGCCGTTATTTATCGTGATATTGTAAGAAATTCGGATTTGTGCTTAATATTAGTTGTTGTATCAAAACTCTCTGGGGGAACGTCAGATTTTAAATCTTGTATTGTTCTCTATTGTTTTAGGAGGAGACGAAGCAAGCCCAATTTTTAGCTTTGGCTATAGTTTACTTCATTTCTGTATTGATGGTATCCAAGTATCGCGACATATTAGAACCTCCTCCAACTCCGTCCTCAAGTCCTGTGCCAAATACTAGCGATCCCTCAAGTGCCCAATACTGTCAAACGTCCGGAGCTGCCACAACAAATGGATCCTCTACAGTTTTACAAGGTTATACTTTTAGTATATATTATACATAAAACTGTAATAAAAAAATATTAATTCAACCTCCTCTGGGAAATCATGTATTTTAGTATCCACAAAATAACATAAAACTAAAAAGTTCCCCGGGCAATTCCATTTAGTGTATAATTTTGGAGTCTATCGGTTCTATACCGCTTGTGACTAGCGCTGGTTAATAAAATAACTGAAGTATTTACGTAATGAGGAAAGTGGGGTTATATGTGAAAACATATAATGCACAATAATGTGACATGATTGTTAGGGAGTGGTGTTGGTCAATCCGGAGGTGTTCATGCAGGTGGTGTTCAAGACAACCTTGGTAATGGCCAGCAGCCAATGTTTCCTCAGTGGACGAATCATGTTTACCCTCAATTTCTTCCAAATTATTGTCAAAAATCTCAGCAGCATTGCAACTCATCCAACAATTCTTCTACTTATTTCAAATCTAGAAATATGTGTCAACAAGGTAACCCATATAAAAATGACTGAAGCTAAAAAATCACAGATAGCAAAAAAAAAGTTGTTTGCTGCTGCCAAGCTGTTTATACTGCTGCCCAGTTTTAAATGCACTGCCCTTTCACAATTTGTTTACTATGTAGTTGTCTAATTCTGAACGAAATCGTTCGTATATGCGGACATTTCTTTAAAATGCTGCCTAAAATTCACTTCCAAACTATACTATTAATTAAACTATTGCTCCTCCGCGTTGTAGTTTTCTTTTGAGTCCAGTTAATAATTAATGCTTAAAATTACCGTTACCGTACCGTATCAAATGTATTATACTTAATTATTATCTAAATGAGTTTCTAATGATACGCGCTGCTGGATAGTTGCGGATGTATAAGTGAGATGACAAACGCCATCCATAGTGTTATTACAATTTGCAAGTACAGCTTCTAATTTTTAGAGTTTTCCATTGACACATAATTATTATATAACACGCTGAGCTGGTTGTGAGCTGCTGTGAATGTTGACCTACTGATTATTATTATTGTTTAATATAATACACATATAATGTATACTTACTAAGTACTGCAGCCCAGTTTTTGCTCAAAACACTACCTAATATTTTGGAAATTGGCCAGATGACAAGCAAATTAAAGCCAGTTTTAGCATTACTAGCTTGTATATAAGAGGACTCTGAACTAAGTAATTAAGTTTAAGTTATTAAATGTTTCGTACTAATTAAATCACAGGGCCAGCAGATGAAGGGGACAATATGCGTGCAGATGAACAAAGTGAAAGTGGACAAGCTCAAGTTCTCCATTCCTCCACACACGGTGGGGACGGAGAGTCCACGGACGAAGTCAGTATTAGTGGCTCTTCAGTCAAGGTAAGTGGTTTCATAATCCGTTATTATAAAATGTTTGCACTAATAAATGCGTACTATGTATATCATATTTAATTAAAAAGGTTTAATAAAGTTTGAATTTTAGCATAGAGTACTCGCATACATATACTATGCATTCGTCTATAGTTAATAGAGTGATAAATAATTTACCAAAGTCAGATATCAAAACTTGGATTTTAATAAATCGTATGACGCCCTTTCGTAACCCTTTATTTAGGTTGAAACAAAAGACGGTATTAGTCTTTCTGCAGATGATACAACCAAGTCACCCAACATTACCTTGAAGGTAGATTATATTTGTATGCTGCTTGTAAAACGTTTAAATTACATAAAGCCTTTGCTTCATGTATCAAATGTTTAGTTACCTTTTGATCGAAATCTTATTCGGAAATGTATTTTTTTAAAGTAGGCTTCATGTTAAGTTCGTGCTTTATATTTTACAGTCGATTTTATTCATTTAGTTTATTTTATAAATTTAAGTTGTGTTTAATAAATTTACGTTTTTCATTTCATTATGCGCATAAAAATATCACACTTGAAACCGTGTACATGGTAATGATTTGTTTTATTAGAGTGATGATCCGATGAGTGACGTCTCTTCCCAAAAATCAGTCGGGGATGATTCCAATCAGATATTTACCGGTAGTGAAGCCAATGATGAGAAGAAAGGCGAAGACAGCTGGACTGATGTCAGTTTAAATGACGATAGTGATACAATCACTAAAGCAGCAAAAATTGATGAAAAAGGTAATGGATAGTTTATTTCTAGCAGTGTTCCCAACGGGTTATTAATTAGCTAGTAATAAAATTATTTGTTTTCATAAAGACGGGCTAGACAGGGGAGAAAAACCTCAAGGCCAAATCAGCGTTGTGAGTGGAAGTCCAATGCATAACAGCGCATCTGCAGGAGCACCAACCGTTATGCCACGTACAGATGAACTTCACATTAAACCGCTAATGTCAACTGAAGCGTTTCCAATTCCTACACCCGCCCGTGAATCTAACCTTACTCAAAAGCTGGAAGCCGCTCTTGGATCCGTGTGCCCACTTTTGAGAGAAATAATGGTTGATTTTGCACCCTTTCTTTCCAAAACCTTGCTAGGTTCCCATGGCCAAGAGCTGTTGTCAGAGGGCAAGGGTTTGACCACTTTCAAACATAGTACATCAGTAGTAGAGTTGGTGATGCTGCTTTGTTCCCAAGAATGGCAAAACTCTCTTCAAAAGCATGCAGGATTGGCTTTCATTGAACTGATAAATGAAGGGCGACTTTTGTCTCATGCCATGAAAGACCACATTGTTCGTGTTGCAAATGAGGCTGAATTCATTTTAAATCGAATGAGAGCAGATGATGTTCTGAAACATGCCGAGTTTGAGGTAAACATATTTGTCTCTAGTTACCCCTAAATTGCTTTAGTTTAACTTGCAATGTTGAAATCACGTATTACATTCTTGATTATAGCAAACACTGTGTGCTCAAACCTTGATGGAACGTAAAGAAGAGGAAAAGATGTGTGATCATTTAATAACGGCTGCACGACGAAGAGATAATGTTATAGCAGCTAAAATCCTTGAAAAAACCATAAACATCATTTCTAATAAACATGGAGCTTGGGGCCATGACCAGAACAAGTAAGATGACTTTGCTTGCATACTTATGGTTTACTCCAATTGTATTGCACTTATGATGATGTATGAACGCCGATGTTGTGCTTGAGATGAACAAAGACTTGAAACAACAAACATTTTTACTACTTTAACCCTCTAGGGATGTTGTCGAGTTTTGGAAGCTTGATGCTTGGGAAGATGATGCTAGACGGCGCAAGCGGTTTGTTCATAATCCTTACGGCTCAAGTCATCCAGAAGCAACTCTGAAAGCTGCTCTGGAGCATGGTTTACCAGAAGATGCCATATTACAGGTAAACTGACCACATAAAAACTTGGCATACAGACGAAAGAAACCCTTTCTGAGGCTTTCATTTCTTACTTATCGATTTCTGTTTTGTGCAACTTTATCTGTATCAGGCCAAAGAAGAGTTTCATACGCATCTCGCAGCTAGTCGATCCCAACAACCAGTTCAATCAAATGATCTCATGGATGACAATGAGTTGATGAGCGATGATCGCGAACTTGATTTGGATTTAGTAGGTCCAGTGAATATTAGTACCAAAGCCAAACTGATTTCTCCAGGTGTGGTTGCACCAGGAATAGTTTCCATTACCTCAAATGAACTTTACTTCGAAGTCGATGAGGATGATGCCGAGTTTTCCAAAGTCGATCCAGAGGTAAGTATACTATTTTTGTTTAGCTAAACTTGCTTTGCATAATTTTACGCCAATTAAATGCTTTCCATCAGCTAAATATACGCAATTTAGTTTTAGTTTTAAATGGTCACTTTTATTCAGGTTCAAAATCATTTTTGGATATTAACATGGTGCCTACATGCCAGTAGGACTTACAATTAATTTGCTAATATTCAAGTCGCGTAGTTCATGACTAACAAGCATGCTTGCTTAAGAGTCATATATTTGTACGAATTTGACATTATTACGGGCATTCGGTGGATGAATGAATTTCCAATCATCGCCAGCATTTTCATAAAGTACTTATCATTCAATCTAAAGATTTAAAACTTGGTTACGCCTTGTGTTTGCCTTACTCTAAAAAGTTCATTCATTCATTTTCATTGATGAGAGTAAAACCAATAATCAATCGGAGGAAACTCTTGAGCAGAGTAACAATGAGCTCAAATCATTCTACTCTATCAGCAGTTTGATGACTGTGCATAAATCGATGGATTTATTGAACATTAACACTATCATCAACCAAGGCGATTATCACATTCCTTTCTTTTGTATACTCACATTCTCTCATTCTTCACATATTTATGCTGATGATCGTGTCGTGTCGACTTGTGCAGTAATTAAAAAATGAACATCGCTCATTCATTTTTTAAAAGCGTCTACTCATATTGTTTTATAATTTATTATGTTTGCATGTTTTCTACTCCTATTCATCCTTTCATTGGTTTTTAAAAATACATTTCTTCTTGTTCATCATAACGAAAATATTTTTCTGTCTAACCAGAAACGTCAGCAACACAAAACTGTGCCTGGCCATTGTTGTTATTTATCTGCTTGGAGGTGGGCCTCACGTCAAATAGAACTGGTATATTTGATGGATGGCCGCAAATTACCAAAGAGACGGTAAACGCATCACACGTTTGCAGAGAACAAGTACGGCACAAATTGTTACTTGCTCAAAACCTGAAGCTGAAAAAGTCTCATTTTGTCTTGCCTTGCCTTATTTTCTTGACTGCCTCTCTCACTTTTTCTACTTTAAACCTTAAACATAATAAGAGATTTAAGGGAAAAGTGTGCTTACTTTTAAACTTGGTTGGTTCCACTTTTAATATTAACACTGATCTTTATCCGCTCGTGTACCATATTCTTCGTTGAGGTTCATATCATGTGTAACCCTTTCTTCGGGAAGGAACTTCACATTAGAAAATGAAAGAATTTTACATTTAATGTAGTAACATATTATCATCCTCATTATTATACACATACGATAATGCACCAGTAGACAAAAATCTCTTATCTTCTTAGAATTAAAGAGTGCGGTCTATGTTTTCATTGTCTTTCCTTCTAATCAGCAGCGAATGCATTTCACATTCCTGAGAAATTACATAAAATGATAAAACTTTAAAATAGAAGTCGCGGTGACCACTACCATTTGATATGATATGATACGCCAGACACAGAAATTGTGCAATGACAATGAATACATCTAAAGATATTATGGAAGTATACGAGGAGCCATTTTGACAAGAGTCGAGTAAAGAGTAAAAGTTTTTGGGCAGTTCTGTAATTTGACTCGCGATGTGTAAACAAATTGAACTGCATTATAGGTTGTTAAAATGATACTCTCTTGATGGAGACTCGATGACGACGTCACTCTGTGTTTGTCTGACGACTTGTTAGTATGGGGTCCGTCCGTCCGTCCGTTCAAAACCTTCATTTCAGTTTCAACTCAGTCGTAAAACTTCTGACTCTTCTTCAATAATCATTGTAATAAGAAGCCTAGCTGACATCTCGATATTATTAGACAAGATTGTTGGAAAGAGATATGTCCACCTTGCTACAGTGCCCACTGCTCTGCTTCTGCTACAATCTATTTTTTATTTCAGTCCAGTCATATCATCGACAGGTCGTCAACTGTGTTTGCACTGTGAGTACTTATGCACATCAGTTAATTTCCAGCTCTATAATTCTTCACTCCAATCTGAAAAAAAAACATGTATTGTAGAAGACATGAGCTCGTTGTCGCACAACTCATCACAAGAATTTTTCTTCATTCACTTTTCACTTGACTTGTTGTTAGCTTGCAAGTGGAGCGCAGTTGGGTATCTTTTCCCTTACAACAGAAATGAGTTATCTCATCAGTGTCCTGCTGAATATTGACATTCTGTCAAAAAACCCAAGTAAAGGGCCTGGTTTATCGGACGGAATAAATTGGCCAGTTTTTAGCTAAAAACATACAAAGATTAAAAATTATGAGGTCTTCCTGTTGTTATTCCATATACATTATTACCAACAATCACTCCATGTATTTTCTTTTGGAAGACGAACAGTTATAAGCTACTTTTTCATGATCGAAAAAAGGCCACATAATTAAGATAACTGGAGAACTTGTTTTTGAAACTCAAGCAAGCAATTTAGTTAATGGTAGCATGAAAAAATTACTGCAAATTATTTTTGGGGCAATGGAATACGCAAAGTTTAATGTTTTTTTATTGTCTTATGACTTTTACATCTGATTTCTACATTTATCTGGCGAACATTAAGTTCATACAGATAAATAAAATTTGTTTGTTAATCCATTCATGCCATAAAGATTAATACAATAATGCAAGGCTTCATAAAATACGCATGGATAAATAATAAATGAAAGTAGTAAACATAATTCTAGAAGAAGAAAAACACAAGTGTCATATAAACTAGCACACAAAAAGTTTGCTTCTCCGTCGGATTAATTGTTAGCCGAATGAGCAGGTTGTTCTTGCTGTGAGTTCTGCTAATTGCACGACGATGCGTAAAAAAAACCCAAGACAGGCTTGTCGACAGTTGATTTTTCACTTGGCTCTAGAAGACCAAGGATTTTAAGCAAGTTTGTCTGCTGCTGATGATCCGATCTGATGAGCTAATATGAAGGCCAAAAGTTCCAAAACTCCTTAGGTTACTACACTACCTACTTACATTACTTATATCTCTTTGCCAGCAACAACTGACGAAAAATTGTGTACACAGTGAACTGACGAATAAGTACAACTTGTTTGTTTGTGAGAATCATTATTGCAGGCACTATTAGGAATTCTAGTGGCAGTTTTCTTCGTCTTCTTTCTCAGCTCAAGTATATCTGATCCATATTTACATTAATCACGTATAAATTACCACGGTTTCTCCTCACATCTTACAAAACCAGAAGACCAATTAATCTTGCAAATCATAAATTAAGATTTCTAATCTCCAATTCTATCTTCATTATTATTATTTGTTTTCTCAGCTTGCCAACCAGATTGGGCCTTTTTGTCTGTTGCAAGATTTCAAGCAAAACTCCACTCATTTATTCCTTCTTCTCTTTTTAGCTAATAGTCATTTCTTCTGAAAACTCATGTCAGCTTTTTATGTTAAATTTTTTCCCTTCACAGTCATGGCATATTTCCACCTAGCAAATCACCTGCTGCAGATAAATAATTTGCTTGGCAAGATTTGAAACAAATAGATTGAAATGGACATCATGACTTGCTCAGCTAACCAAATAACATTTGTTGCCTCTCTCGCAAATTGTTTTTTTTATCTCGTAAAATATGCAAACACAATATAATGAGTTTGCAAGAGAGAGAAATATTTTTTCTAAATATGTAATAGTAAGCATGACATATTAAAATTGAAAACCAGACTAAACCTAAAGATATTTATTTCAATAAAACGTTTTCGATTAAACAAATATACAACAATACTTTTTTGGTTCTAATCTAATGGTCATAGTCATAGTGGTGTTTTTAAAAAGGCTTAAAAAATTACAATATGCAATACAATGTGATCTACGTGAACGATCGACCACCCGAGATGATTAAGAATGTGGCGTTACGGGTTGATCTCATTTATCTTTTCCTAGGACTGCTGACTGCTTTCTACTGCGAGAGCTCCTGACTCCTGGCTCGCCTCCTCTTGCTTTGCTTTTGCCTCCAACCAACATAATTTCTTTTTATAAACTCTCTTTTTTAGTTTACCTGTTTCACTCTTAGAATTTTTCTTCATCTTCTTCTGATAGCCATGCCTACATATTTCGTTCTTTGTGAATTCGTCAAGCATACATAAAATTGTGTGATATGTTATGCATGGGGCCATGTTATGATTGTTTAAGTGGCCTGTGCCTTGTACTTTTTCAGGAGACCGTAGGACGTCCACCAATAAATTCAGTTCCACTTCCACCTTTCTTTTTATTCATTCTCTAGGTAGGTGCGTGTGTCTGTATTGTTATCGGTATGTGTGTCTCTCTCCATCAAAATTCTATTGTGTTTATTGATTGTTTACTTAAAGCATTGTTGTGAAGCTGTCTGTTTCATACAAATAAAAAAATACATTATCCGGTCTCCGTCATCCTTTAAAAAAACAGAACATAATTATGACAACATTGAATTGTGATTTGATCTGATATCGGACAAAAAACTACAGCGATTCCATTTCTCATGATTGCGTTTGCATTTTCAGCGAAGTGCTGCTGTGTGTAAAGATCATACAGCCTTGTACAAAAGAAAAGGGGAGAAGAATGAGACTGATCTGGATTTAAATGCATCTGTAACCGAAATCAATGAAGTCATTGCTTTAGCTCTGCTCTAGCTTATTTACCAGTTCTCAGTCCATATTTTCGACTTCCAACTGTTTCGAAATTGATCACAACTCTGCACAAAACAACGAAAGATAAATTGCCTAGGAAAACTTTATAGTGCAAGTTTGAGAACTTTTAAATCAAATGTACTATGACATGCAAAAAAGGCAAAGTGATAATTTTTAGGACCGATGGTTCAGAGTCACAATCATCTCAGGGCTTTCTCTTTGTAGCATTACATTGTGTAGATAGAAAGCTTGCATGTAAATGTTGTCACGTTAAGACAATACTTTGGTCGTGACATTTTTGTGAACCAAAAACCGTCGTAGAAAATATCATAAAAAACATATAAATATACTTCATCTCTTCATATGTACAATATGTAGTAAATTTTTATATCTTTTTATTTGCCAAAGCGATGTAATTTTTTATACATGCTAACATATATGATTGGCTGCATGTTGTTGCGCTTCCCCTCTACATGTTGTTTTGATGATATAACATTACGTGAAGAAGAAAAGATCCTTTTTCGTTTTTGTTTTCTTGGTACAATCTCATAATGTGCCCAGTTGGACGTATGTAGCAATCTATCTTTGCCTCATCAACCATGGTCATTACTTAATCATGCATGTGTCAGATGAATACAGCTACTCAACCATGTGTGGGTGGTCGCTCCATCATCAGCCAAAGCAAAGCAAACCAAGCAACACTAGAAAAAGGGTTTATGATGCTACTCAACTTTTCTTGTATTTTTTTTCTTCTTTCTCGTCTTCTTTCCGATATGCTATAAAGATACTATTTTGTGCATTGCATAAGTCTGATGAACCTGAAAATCGTTTTGTGTTGCGGACTCAAGTTATATAATACCTATTTCCTAAACTGACAATGAATTGACGATGCTCACCACCGTGGCCCGCATGCATACACGCAATATTAGTAGTTAAGTAGCAAAAGCTACTTTATTAATTTCACATTGTCTGTCTGGCTGCATGCATGAAAACCCACGAAATTAACTTAAAACGGATATACCTAGAGTTGTGTCCTGTATCGCTACCAATTTCGGCCCAGATCGGTCAACTGGGTCAAAAGTTACCAGGCCAAAACACATTTTAAGTGTCTTTGATTATTTTGCTCTTTGAAATTGCATAGATAGTTGATAGATTAATAAATTTCTTTCACTTTCGCTACTTGCACACATGAGTGCTTGCAAGGTTTATTTATAAAGTTAAATAACCTGTCCTGTCGTCTAGCTTTTATTATTTCACTTTTCACTCATCGTATTATTATCCCAACTAAACTACCTGTTCACCATTATCATCATCAAGTGCACCTTTTGATTTTTTATGTAAACAAAACGGTCCCACACATACAAAAAAACACACAATCTTTTTAATTTGCTGCTCATCAATCATGCGAATGATTCAGATATAAATGGGAAACGACTTATGATTCACTTTTTTAGTGAGAACTTGTAAATTACTATTATTAACCACAGCACTTTGTTTAAATAAATAAACAAAAAGTCAAAAGATTTGCTTTCTTCTCATCCTCAATCATTATAATCATGATGAATAATCATGGCAATAAAATCAACCAAAATGCACATTAAAAAGTTCATAAATTTGATTGTAAGTAAATCTGTTCAACATTTCTGTCACTCTTTTATGGCAACATTCGTCCATTTTTTTCAATATTTATGTATTTCTTACTTAAAATGTTTCCTTGGTATTAAATACCCTGCACCCTAAAGGATTAGTAAAACTGCATTTTCCTCCAGCAGACATTAAGGAGTATCAAACAAGGAATTAAAGTGATTTAAAGCAGTGTCGTGTGTGCTTGGTATTTAGTGAGGCGGATCGTGTTCCACGTTCCACACAAGTCCGGTTTTTTTGGCCAAGTCTCTCTCAAAGTCTGTTTACCTTTTAATTCTTTCTGGTTGTCCTTTTCATTTCATAAGTGAGCAAACATGATGATGTTGATGGGAAGGTGCTCGTCGTTGATGTAAAAAACAAACAGGTACATAATATTATTATCATGCTCTCTCACTCACTCTCTGTCTTATATTAAAAAATAAAGTTTTTCCAGGGTTATTGTTATTTATGCTGAAAAGATGAATGTGTGCTCGTGTCTTGTGTGATGAACATTTATTGGGGTTGATACGATACGCTACGCACACGGAACATAATACTTGTATACTTTTGCTTTATGTTTAAGTGGTTGTAGTAGCAACTCAGGCTGAAAATGTGAGGAAACATTGTGTATCTATATGTCGTGTATTTCTCATACAATAAATATTATCTTGAATTGTATGCTTTCCAAAAGTAAATATATGTACACCTAGTTTATATACTTTTTTTTTGGCTAAATTCAAACTTATATAGGATTAAGTATGCGTCGTAGTCGTAGTCGTCGTGCTATCATATTTAAATCAAACAACGTGAGCCTCACAGATTCTCAACAGAAAATTCTGTTTTCTCCTCTGCCTGACTGCCCAATGAATAATCATCTTGATAGCCATGCCAATATTTTACAAGAATGACAGGTAATGACGCCACAGCTCTCGTAACCCTTTCTTCTGTTTGTGTGTAACTTGTTGGTAGAGAGAGAGGCAGAGGGAAGAAAGGCACATACGATACATATAGCATGGAGGCTAGAACGGTTTCACTACTGATCAAAGATATATACTTACTTTTTCCAAGGTGGTCAGTCATCGTCGAAGAATCGTCGTCGTGGTCTTTCTAACTTTTTTTTCACATTTTCAACGTTCACGAATTTTTTATCTGAAAAAATCCACGCTCTTCTTCTGACTGACTTACTTGTGGATTTTTAGGTATTCTTTCCATTTATTTGTTTTGAGCGTCCATTCAAGTCAAGCAAAATGTTGATTGTTAAGTTGGTTGTTGCATTGTCGGCAAAAAAGACTCAATGAGAGCGGGGAAAAAACATGATAATCTTAAAAAGCTCTACCAAATATGCATATTTCATTATGCATTAAAAGACGTACAGAAGACAAGAGCGGATTTTGATAATGCGTTGCGCTGCTCTCTGTGTGCTCTTTGCCCAATGCCCTGTTCTACTCGTTTTCACTTGTCACAAAAATGTAAGTAGCTTTGGGCTGCTATCCATCGTATTAATCAATAAGACAAATGGACGGCTGGAAAGAAGAGGAAGATCTTTTTGAGCTTTTTGAGAGTTTGAAAGAAGAAGAGGTGGAATTTAAAGCATCTGTCAGGTTCTCAGTGTTGAGGAAGCACCTTCGGCATGCATTTATTAGAACCACACGCAACACCAACTCTCATATAAAAATCCCTGTTTGTATTATAAACAAGCATTTAAGAAATTATTATTATTATTGTACTCTTTAAAGGAATTTATGAGAAAGTTAAAAAGGACCAGAAAATACGGATATTCTTAAGAGTTCATAAATTATTTATTTTCCTCTGTCTGTACAAACTTTTTTCATTTATATTTATGTCAAAAATATTTTTTGCAACGTTTGATTACGTTTTGTGTTCATCCTGTTGAGGCATGTATGCATATAATTAAGGTGCATTACGATATCAAAGACTGCATTTACTTTCATTTTTAATTTATCATATTATCCATTGTTTTACTGCAAGTGTAACAAAGGTATAAGATCATAAACCATTTTCGCTTGAAATGGTTAAAAAGGGTTTAAGAGTGATGTTGATGAGCCTGTTGCTTTAGCATTAATTTTTAATATCTGTTATGAAAATTATAGGCCGGTTCGATTCAAACGATACAGTATACAGTGACCAAAGTAAAATCTTTAAACCGGTTGTGCCTAAAAGCAAGTTTGGGATTTCTTCTATGTCTGATCTTTGAGGATTTAAAATTTTGCGAAACAGTTTACTTACGTTTGCGAGCTTAATGCAAGATTATAATACGGTTGAAACTGAGTCCCTCCAAAATTTATATTATTACTTCATATTGAAAAAATTGACAGATTTACATCATTTTAGGTTGTAGGTTGCATAAACACATTAATATAAAATGTTCTCTTGATGCTTCCATTCAAAACCCGCACAGTTTATTATAATTATGTACAAAGTATGAATGGCTGAGCATTGTTGAGTGTCATAACAAATTTTCCGATGGTAAACTAGGGGGCGGAACATTGATTCTTGGTGGTCAGCACACCTTTGGTGCACTTTGTATGTAGTTTTATTTCTGATGGGGTGATATATGGCTGTGTGAATGACTAGTTGTGTGGTTAGTGGTTATAGTCTGCTCTCACACCCAAGAGAAAATTGTAAATTGTGGAAAACCGCTGTTGGGTAAAATCTTGATCTTGTGGAATGAAGAAAATCGTTTATGGTTGATGATGAAGAAAAGTACCATAACGGAAAACTAAAATATGTAAAATGCTCGCTAATAAAAAAAATTCTATGTTAATGTAGAAACCATTATTAAGTATTATTATTAAGTATTTTATCCAATGATTTTGAAAGTTTAATATGAAACCAGATTTTTTATTTCTAAAAACAAGGAATTTTAACCTTCACTCTTCATTATTCAAAGTTTTTCATCGATTGATGGTTCTAAAAAAAACCTACAAAACATCTTTAAGTCAGAAATGATAAATACAGATCACTTTTCATTTCTTCATAAACCATTAAAACGTTTTAAAAATAACGAAGCTCATTACCTCTGTCAACAGCAGTTTGTTTAAGGATTTTGTTCACTTTACAAAACTCTGCCTTCTTATACCTTATCTCTCTTGCGTGTTCTCCCTAATCCAATTTTTCTTTTAAAAAGATAAATTATTTTTTTTCAAGAAAAAAAGATCTCAAGTTTCTCAGTCTCTAAAAATATTACAACTTTGTGGGAAAAAGGGATCTGTACAGGTATGCTTCTAAAAAAAAGTAATGTCTTGATACATTGTTTTTTTTTTCAACATTCATAGTTATGGGTAGCGTATCCACAGCCGATAGTGTCTTGTAGTGTCCCAAACTTTTTCAAGAAATATAATCCTTTTTCGGACACTG